>WKFP01014261.1:275549-373967 GCA_011057875.1 Pterocles orientalis
GCCATTGGCCTTCTTGGCCACGAGGGCACAGTGCTGGCTCATGGTCATCCTGCTGTCCACCAGGACCCCCAGGTCTCTCTCCCCTACACTACTCTCCAACAGGTCAGTACCCAACTTATACTGGAACCTGGTGTTGTTCTTGCCCAGATGCAAGACTCTACACTTGCTCTTGTTAAATTGCATTAAATTTTCCCCCGCCCAAATCTCCAGCCTGCACTTTTATTTTCTTCTGGGAAGCAATTTCTGATAATTGCGTTAGTCCGTTTTCTAAAAAGACATTTTGGACTGCTTATACTGTGGCTATCAGAGTTGGACAGGAATATTGTACCTGAATGTAGTTTCTGAAAAAACTGCATTGAAAGGAAAACTTATTTTCAATTCTGCATAGCTATTTTATTCTAAACCCATTAAAAAGCTTGTAACCTACAAATTATGATACAACACCTGAGGGAGCTGTAGCTGGAATGCTTCATTTACCTTTGGAAGGACATCCCAAAGCTGGGAGGGATAGAACTTTGACCAGGGATGGATTTTTCATCATGATTATTCATTCAATAAAAAAGCACACAGATGTCACATTGTTTCATAGAACAGGTGGCTGGTTATTTATCTCTGCTGAACAGCAGAACATTTATCACAATGCATAAATTGTGTTTGTCTCTTTCTTTTTAATAGGGATAAACTTCACAGACTGAGAATTATGCATCATTTTCAGACTCTCCTAGGTGACTGTGTCCAATAACATGGCAATAAGAATTTGCCCCTTCTTTCTACAGAGTGTTTTATTTTTCAGCAAGTGAGAAGAGAACAGAGCATCCTGACACAGTATACAGCTGCGTAACTCAGCAAACTGAGCCCCTTCTGGGAGAGCTGTGGTTCACCAGAGTTTCTGTATGTCTGGGTCACCCAAGAGATGCATTCCAGGTTTTTCAGGCATGAACTCCCCAACCTCTTGCCATTCCTGAAGCACATCTCCAGCTCACATACCACAGCACTGTTGTCAATGACTAAGTGGAAGGTAAGCATTTTCTGGGAAGAATAGCATTATTGGGCTAGTAGCCTAAACCATATTGTAGGTCATCTCAGAAGCTGGAAGAAAACAGACATCTCACTTTAAACAGATTTGTTCTGTTCTTCAGAGTGCTCTGGTGGCCCTTGTCCATAATATAAAGTGCCTAAGTACCAACCACAGCCTTCTAGCTGTTGCAATGATAAGGCCAAATGGATTAATCTTAAGTAGTTCCACCCCTGACATTCTTGCCATTGAAAGGTTTTGCACTTGACCTTGTTGTATCTGTTTACCACCATGGAATATTATCAGGTATGAAAGCCTAATACTACTGAGACGAAAGACCTCTTGCTGAGGGAAGTATTGGGGACATGCAATTTTTCTGCCTGGTTAGTAAAATAAAACTTCTGGTAAGTGTCAAAATAATTCAGTCACTCATGTGCTGAAGGAACACAACTTTTTCTGGCTGAAAGCAGCAGGACTGTTCACCTGCAGAACATGGGAGATGTCCCAAGGATGTTCAAGAAAACCTTCATACGTTCTGTACCCAAGATACAAAGGACCAAACAGTTTGAATATCTTAAATTTCCCTGTGTCAAGGAATTTTCCTTGCTAGTCTAGAAACTTGTCATTCCTGTAACATTATCTGGGACTCCATCTCCTGGCCCATACCAGCATAATGGAGGGAAGAGAAGCAGCTGCTTGTAATTGCTCAGACAACAGCTACTGGAGAGTCCTTGTGTTTCCCTTATGCAGATTCAAAGGAGTGAGCTAGGAGCAGAAAAAAAGAAACTAGTTAAGGTGAGTAACAAGCGTGGAGCTCATGTAGTGCCCAGCAGATGCATGGCCAGAATCTATAAAGACTAAAATAAAAGATCGTGGGCATCAGTGAGCTCTGTGGCACTGATGTTAAGAAATTTAGAGCTTGGACATCTGTCTCTGCCATCTGTCCATCATGTTCTATCATCAATTGTGGAGTCAGTTGTGGAGAAAAGAAGATTGATGGGGCTATACCAATCCATCATTGTTTATTTGATCTAGTGAGTGGGGGCGGTAAACCCTACTGTTTTTAAAGAAAAGCTCTTATACAAAGTTATTGCCATTTTGAACACATGCCAAGCCTGTTAGTGTGGCACAAACACCCCTCCCCTTTCTTCTCCTATATCACTTTTACCATTTCCTGGCTAGATTTCAAAAAGGAAAAGCAAAATGTTTTAGCAGTTAGAGCAAAATGTTTTTCCAAGAGCTGTAACTTGAAGGGAGAAGATAATGTTAATTATAATGAGCAGCGTCATGACTTCCCTAAGGGAGGTTGCAGAAACATTAGCAGGCAGTTGAAAACTCCTAGAAGAGACTTGTAGCAGTGTTGCTTGTTTGGTGTGAGACAATGAAAACAGGTTGCAAGTACTGCTACAGGTTTAAAAACTCAGTCTGCTCTGGAGGAAATGCACTGCTGCCAGAAATAAAATACAGTTAGTAATTGTCTGATTGCTTTAAACACTTTTAGCTGGAAGTTGTGGCCTGTTCTCATTCCTCCGTTCTGGATGATGTGAACTGATGATGACTTCCAGGTCTCTTTAAACCAAAAGCTCAGTGGTTTAACAGATCATCCAGGAGACCGAGTTCAAATTCCTGCTTTTTGCAGGCTGTTGTTTATACATTGGAAACATCCATGTCTGTTTGATCTGCAGGATTCATTATTACACTGTGCCCCATGAACTGCATCCTGCGTGGAAGCAAAGAGGCAAATTCATGCTGGGAAAAAAACCCACAAAAAACATTTATTCTTTAGGAAAATCACTGGTGCCACAGACTATCCTGATATATGCAGAATAACTACTTGGTTTCTCTTTCTGATGTTTTCTTTCTACTACTCAGAATTCACTTTTTGGCTATCAAGATGATTTCTCTATTTCATATTGACAACTATTGTTTTTAGAAAATTTTGTTTGCAAACTTTTGGGAGGGCAGAGGTTGCTAGGTGTGTAGGGGATGCCAGTCTGCTGCACAGTCCTTTATCTATATGTGTTTTTCTGACCAGCATGCCCTCTCTTGCTTACATTGCCATGTCAAACACAGACGTAGCCTGCACTGTTACTGCTGACACTCGCATTGAGTGGGATCTTGTTGAATCAATCCTTGCTGTGGTTCATGTATACCAGTTCTGATCTGTCATCCCACCTGAGTCCTAAGTTCTAGCTTTAGCTTCACTTGTCCAGGTACACCATGCAACTGCTCTTATCTATGAAGTCTTTGGTTTTATTTCCATTATTGCTTGTGACTCTGTAACTACCTCATACAAGATATCTCAAAAAATTTTGTGTTTGTTCTTTTTCATATTTAAAGACCTGCTTGCTGGTTAGACCCACGCTTGCTTGTCTGTGTATAGCCTCTGATACTTCCTCTTCTTGAGTTGTTAGAGGAAAGTTCTTATTTTGGGATTATTTTAGCCGCTTCTCTGTCTTGCACATTACTGTTCTGCTGGTCTGATTTACGCAGGTAGCAGACACTAGCCCTTCATTCAGCCTAGTAATGTGCTACTGCCAGCTCCAGGAAGACATAGTATAGTGGCCAAACATTACTGCATATGCAGTGCCTCATTTTATCAATCAGATTTTGTCTGTTTATACAGGTGGTACTCTTTTTCTGGAAGAGAAGCAAAAGCAGGTTCTCACTAAAAGAAAGATGCCTTATTTATGATGCAGTAACATTAACATGCTGTTTAATTATTTTGGTTCTTTTGCAGCGCTTGCTGTTGACATGTTGTTTAAGCAGGGTCTATTACAATACTAGACTTTTAAAAATTTGTCTTCTGTTTCCATCTGTCACCTAACTGTCCTACAGAAAACCCTGCTAATACACAAATACACATTGAAGAGTGCTAATTTAGTGTCATCATATCATTCCTCTCCTTAAGTCTTTTCCTGTGTTTAGCTGTTACATCAGAATTTTGGGAGCTTGAACAGTGAATCTGTTGTATCTCACTACATCATTTGTACCTTTTGTTTTGTTTAATGTTTCTTTTGTGTTGTGTTTTTGTACTTGTCTGGGCTCTCTTGGCTTGAGTTAGAAGAGCCTTTTATCAAGTTCTCCCACCCAGGGGGGTGGTAGATGCCCTGACCCTGGAAACATTCAAGGTCAGGTTGGATGGGGCTCTGGGCAACCTGATACAGTGCAAGGTGTCCCTGCTTACTGCAAAGGGGTTGAACTAGGTGACCTTAGTGGTCCCTTCCAACCCAAACTATTCTATGATTCTGTGATTCAATAAGATTCAATCTTCTGGGGTGGGATTTACCTAGTCTGATGCAGATATCTTCCACGTAGACCCATATTCCTGAGCAACTCATCCAAGACTCCTCTAATAGCTGTTAAAGAAAAATGCATTTCCAAGGTGCTGTTTGTCTCCTAACATCTGGGCACGCATTTAAAACAGCTCAGATGAATTGCACCCTTAAAATTAATATTTTTCTTATGTTGACATCTGAAGTTAGGTAGAATAAAATTTGCTTATGATGTCACTGCTTGAATCTATTAGAATAACTTCTGTCTTCCCTTTAAGCAAAATCTCATCTTTCACAGACTGCTGTAGTAGCAAATAGTCTCCTGTAGCATTTGCTTCTTGTGATTTGATTAGCCAGGGAGCATTTATTCTTTTAATGTCTTCAGAAGCCTGCACTCTCCAACAGTTTATTGGATTTTGTGAGGTCTTCCACTGGAAGTGCAAAGGTTTTTTTGTACCTTGTCAGACTGTATCAGTTGTTCCAAAGATGTATATGTTATCCTTAAGTGGCTGTATTCAGCAATGGCTCTTTCCAAATGGGTGCAATCAGACATCTTAGCCAAAGGTCACCTGATGATGGCATTGTGCCTCTCCAAAAGCATTGCCTGATAATGCCTTCTGAATGCAGAAACACAACCTGTTTCTCAGGGTTGTCCTCAGAAGTGCTGTTACATGTTGGGTTGTCAAGGAGGGATGGAGTGGAAGAGCTGTGAACTGAATTCAAAGTCTTGGTCCAGTGGTCTGTCTGTTAGACCCCAGTGCCTCCACAGAATTTTATTAAAATTTATGTGGTCTGAGTGCTCAGTCATAGTGCAGGCAAAAGTTACAGTAATTAAAATCCGTCATATTCTGTACAATCACCAAAGTAATTCTGAACAGTCCATAGGAGGGTAGAGTAGGTTGTTGCAAGTCTGTTAAGTGTGTCTTATCATAAAAAGTATGCATGCATTTACGAGGCATAACTACAGTGTTAGAAATAGCGGTCTCTCTTTCATTTGTGTTTCCTATTTTTTTTTTAGTGGATATGTTTGTTCCAGTGGCTGTTTGTTATTGAAGGTAATAGACAAATTACTGCACGCCAGTTTTTCTGCACTGCAGTGTCTTTTGCCCAGCTATCCTAACCTTACAACTGGTAGCAGGTCACATACTAGATGAATTATTACAAATACTCAGATTTCTTTCATAAGTCTTTTCAAGAGCACTTATTGACTTTGTTAACAAACCAGCTCAGAAAGATGAGTTGCATGCTTGTTGTTCTCTCCTGCTAGAGAGGGAATAAAATTATCTGGTAGCCATTCCAATTATTTGCTCTGTGGCTGCCCAGGGCACATCTTTTCTCAAGTCTTTTACCATACTGAATGGAGCAAATGTTGGTAGTGATTTGTGCAATCTTACTGTTTTCACAATATGGGACCAGAAGGTTAACCAGCAAGCTTGACCCAGCAGGAGCAAAGACAGTGTTCATTGTGGTAAAGCTGAGGAAGGGTAATGCCACAGAATATGTAATGAAATACAGAATAACGGTGAAATAAACCAATATTAGCTAACATAGGTCAAAAATTACCACTGAATGAGCTACCTACACCAAATGGTAGAATGAGCTACTTACACAGAAGGGTAGGTAAGTCCTAAGCAGTGACGAATATGATATGTATTTAATTAAAAATATGTGAAACTTTGGACCGACTACTAAAAATCCTGCTTCAGGTTTGGGAAAATCTCAGATGTAAAAGATGAGGAAGAGATCAGTTCTATGCAGTAAGTGTATTTCTATACATACCTATGGAGATAACTAAATGGAAAGATAGAACATTGGTTAGACTGCAGTATTTTCACACTCCTGCTAATGATGTAAATTTCATACTATGATGTTGTGCTTTGTCTCTACCTAAGACAGTCACAAGGGTAAATTAGTCGTGCTGTGTGATGCTGTTTTCAGGGACTTTTGAATGTGAAACAATCTCTAAAGAAATGTTTGGATAAATTCAGTATATATGAAGTTGTCTTCCTCAACTGCAGGACACAGTGAGTTTATTGGTGAAAAAAGAAGGTAGAGATTGTTGTAGGAGTTTGCTTTTTTGGCTGGGCAACTGCTCGCATTAGGGTTACAACCAAAGTGAAAAACCTCTCAACTTTGAAACAGCTTAGCAGAAGCTAAGGTGAGGGCAGCTCAAAGCACAGAGCGCATGGGAGGGACACAAGCAACTGGTTTGCATAAAACACCTGCTTCTGTACCCAGAGGGCAGATGAAGGTTGTTACAAAACCAGAAAACTTCCAGAAGTAGCAGCAGCAACAGTTCTGTGACTCAGTGTGTCGCAAGGTTAACCTTCTAAATCTGTATTCCTTTTATGCGTTGTGCTGCTGTCTTGATGAAGGAATTAAAGACTATGAGACATCCCTGCATGGCTCACTGGAAGTCTGAATCAAAACATCTCTCCTATCTTTGTTGAAGTAGCCTAAATTACTGCCTATCAGGGGAGTTTATGTTCTGAATACTCCGCCAGGGCATGGCAGGAAATAGTGCAGTCAAGTGGTGGATCAGAGATTGATTTTTTTAAACTGTTATTATTTTTAGCAAAAAAAGCCAAATTATTAGAAACATCTGAGAGGGAGCTAACCATGGCTGAATGAGATGGAAGTGGTCAGGAGTGTGCCGATGTAATGAACTGCATGATGAGGAAGCCAGTATGAGTCAGACTTCACTGGCTATGAAGTTCTTACAATTTATTGCTTGCTGTACACTATCCATTGGCTCCACAACAATATTATCACATCTGTAAGGCATTCACAGACATTTCTGATCTGCTCTTCCACTCCATCCCATTTTTCTTTCTTAAGGGAATATAATGATAATTTCAGAGAATTAGGTTCACTGATTATTTTACTGCCACTGGTGATTTTACTGACAAGAGCAAGTGGTGTTCTTTTTTCTCAGTAGTTAAACATAAATCCAACAATTATCAACCCTCTCTGCCAACCACCACTGGTTGCTATAATAAAGAAATAAATAAAATGCTCAGTCAGAAAAGTTATTTTCTGATACCAGCCATGTGAACTGAATAATTCTTTTTACCCTGAATAATCAAACAATAAAATAATGGTTATGGTATATTAACAAAGTAAGAGAAGATAATTTCCGGACCTTTCACCCCAAGATCCCCAGGGTGCCCCCGTAGTGGAGTGCAGGTGAAGGAAAAGTACTTCCTACGCCTGGGAAGAGATAGAGAGAGAGACTCATCAAGGAATAGGAGAGAGTAGGAAGGACAAGGAGTCTAAGAAAGCAAGGAGGAGAAGAAGAAATATCCACATACAGAGCACATAAGGAAAGATCTGTAATTTTCAATCCAAGAATTCGAAAGAGACTGTACAATTCATTCCCATTCTATGCTGACATGATTGTTTACACTACAGATAGTGCTAAAACAGGAGAAAAATGTACATGGTTCTGTGACAGTGCACTTGGTAGCTATGATTTTAAGGTGAATTTCCTTAGAAAGTGGCCTAGTTTACTTTGGTAAAGAAAAATAATTTTAGATAATTCAAACATGATTTTTGCAACATTACAGTTCCATTTGAAAAACTGAGGACCAGTAGCCTGAGTTTTCACATTCTTTTAATATTTTTGAGCTGGTTTTGTTATTACAATTCCTAATGATTCCTTCAGGAATTTTGTTTTCATCTTGCAGACTTTTTATAAAAAATAATTTGGTCTATTTTTCAGTTTAGCAGGTTCACAATTAGAAGTGGACATGCAAATTTAGGAGCTGGAGATTAGTTTGTGAAATAATTAGTCAAACGATCAGAAGTCGATCAGGTTGCATTGCAGTCTTTGCTGAAAATAGGTACAGAATATAGACTTTCATTCGGAAGACTTGCAAATATAATTCTGTCCACTAGAGGTCACCAAATACTGTAAAATGTCTCTATAAAAGAAAACTTGCTTCAATCCACAGTAACCCGAAGAAACTTTCAGTCTCTTTTTTTTTTCTCAGTTTCTGCAAGTCCTTTGTTACAAAGACCAGATAGTGGCTGATGATATCTCAAGGCTGGAGTGAAGCTGGTCAAAGCTTCTTTCTTTGACAATATCCTGTGATCAAATAATTCAGCTCCACACGCTGAAAGCTGCAGCCTGGTCTCCACTCTTTCTTGAATGCGTGATAATATAAGGAGATTTGTTTCATATAGGAGTTACTTGCTCTGTCTGATTGGATTATTTTTCAGGAACTATTGTTCCCTGTGGGAGGCACATAATGTGTGTGATTTAAAAATGAGCATGTCAGTTACACACAGGTGTGCGCTGCTGCGGGTCCAGCTTTAACTGTAGAGCACAGTTGGCACCAGGGAGGGAGGGCAGGAAGCCCCTTCTTGCCTGCAGAAAGGCTGATTATACCGATAACAGCTGGAAGCCATAAGGGGCTTTATTGAAGTAGAGCTACACCAGCTACCTTCTGTTTCCAAACTAACAAAGCAGGGTCTGTCAAGAGACTGTCTGTCAAATAGTATCAGTTCTCTCTCTCTTTTATGGTTGCCTTTCTTCTATATGAGAGAAAAAATGCAATAAACAGTAGTGAGAAATAAGAATTTAGGTGACTAGTATTTGTGTTTTTACTGGTCTCCAAACACAAATGCATATGACGGTCATTTTTATACTTTCTTCATGAATAGAGGTTATAATAGCAACGTCAGGGCAGCTTTAGTATGTTTTCCTTATATGTATTGCTTTGTAACGTGTTCTGAGTGTTTACATTTGCATTTGTGACAGACCTAATATAGGGCAAAATATTGAGTATTCAAGCTTGAGTCTAGGGAAAAAAAGAAATTTGTTATATTTCTTTTCTTTCTCACTCATATACATTTTAAAATTTGAGTAGTTGGGCTCTGAAGTATCTATCCAGATCATATCTAAGGATATAAGGTGAAGAAGCAATATATAATGCAGTGAAAACTTCAGGGCTTCAGAAAAAGAAAGATACAAATTCAAACAATTTCTTATTACTCTTTTTTATGTTTGTTTTTGTTAAAATTGGTAAAAAGAATGAGAACAATTTTATTAATAAATTACCATAGCACTTGGAAATCCATGGAAACTGAGTGACAAAACTGTCCCTCTCTAGCCAAGCAAGGTGGCAAGAGAATCAAAATGTACAAATGCTTTCACTGATCCAAGAGAGAAAAGGAAGCAAATACGTCCCAAGCAGCAAGATCATAAGATCCTCACTGAACTGAATACTGCCTTGGGATCTCGCTTTAAATGAAACATATGGCAAAACTTTGGATGTGAAAATGATCCATTTCTCAATTTTTTCTTGTTAAATTATTCCAATATAGAGTGGAATTCTTAGCTTATAGATAAGTATAGATACACAGACAAAGCTTGTCATTAAATTGAAGTGTTTTAGTTAATACATCACATGAAGGATATAACATCCACTTTCTATATTCTGCACCATCAAAATGGCAACTGTAAAGAGCTTTGTCAAGTACTATCTCTTTTTTCAGTGACAGATGGTGTCAGCTAGAACTATAAGGAATGCCTAAATTGAGTAGCACAAACCTGTGTGAGTAACAGAGTCAAATTTCAAAGCATCATGTCTCTCATCTGAGCTGATAAAGCTTGGCACGCATAGAGGAAAGCTAACCATTATGTGCCTGGTCATCTGTCTCCCAGGAATGACAGGCATCAGTTGTCATAGATGTTTACCTAGGTCTCAAAAATCTGGTATGAAGCTTAATTGCTGAAAACTTTTGAAGACAGGAAGGCAACTGCAGATGTCCCTGGATTTGGGGTGCAGGGTGAGGGGACAGGAAAACAAAACAAAACAAAAGAAAAAAAAAAACAAACAAAAGCAGAAAATTGTACCTTAGGAGCATTCTGTTCTCCTGCTTGATTAATGAAGCTGGAGAAACATCATTGAGAGACATGCCTACTAGCCACCTCCAAAAGAAAAGGCCATTTGGTAACTGGAAAGAATATTCAAGTTCAAGTACTTTAAATGGGAAGTCAAGAGTTTCAATTTCTTCTGAAGCGGAAGGCTCCTCGCTCTCATCAGTAGTGCTGAACCATCCAAAAAAAACCCCCAGAAGACTTAGTTAATCCACCTTATTTCTTGTTACATTGAATCAGGCAAATTTTTTCAATGGATGCTTGACAGAAAGCCAAATCTACTCTTCTTACCTCTTGTCCAACTACTACAAACCTCTAAGAATAAATGGATATTTAGGCCACTAGAATATTTAAGCCACAAGGCTGTTATTCAAAATAAAATTCAAAGCCTACAGCAGGATTAGGTGCAATGATATTTAGTCTCAAACATCTTTGGGTGAATTGAATTTGACACAGAAGGCTTAAAATCTTCTCTTTTTTCTCACTACAAGTGCCTCAAAAGGATTTATAGCTGATCCTACAAAAAGTGTGTAAGCACAACAGTTTCTATTACTTCTCTTATTAATGTCCCGTTATTTTATCTAGTATTTTCCTGTAGCTATCTATATATTTATTACTTATTTTTAAAGTGTAAGATTAAATTTCATATAAAATACATCTCTATTTTAACAGGGATAATTCTCTCTTTTGAAATATATAACCACTATATTGTTTTTGGTGAAGTATTTTTTAACATCTTACCTATTTTAGTTGCACATTAAAGAAAAATTATTTCATTTTTAAATGTTTCTATTGGATTACTTCTTTAAAGCGGCTAACTTTGAAGGGATGGCTAGAACTAGAAGGTGCTTATGGAGGTCCCTACTCCCACCCCCTGGTCAGAGCTGAAGTTGGAAACTCCACAATCTACCTGGCTAACCAGGTCCAGTGTTCGATCATTCTTACAGTAATCAGGTCTTTCTACCACTTAAACGGAATTTCTCTTATTTCAGTTTGTGCTTATTGTCTCTAGTAAAAGCATGCTTTTATTGCTTACTATTATATAAATATAACCTGAAGCATTACAGGTTTTTTGAATACATATAGATTTAGATTATTGTTTTCCCTCTGGTAATCCCATGAAGAAGCTGATACCCTTTGGAAGATTACTGTAACATGTGGCCTGATTCCTGCAAATCAGCCCCCAAGTGCCTTTATGGTATCAACATAAATAATACAATTCACCAGTCTGAAAGAAAGTTTAATTCTCCGCAGAACTTTTTAAATTTACCAAGCAACATCCTGCATGTCCCCTTGTGGTAAGGTAGACTGCCTATAGTAACTAAATGAAAAGAAGTTAAAGTAGACTCATGCACAAAACTGAAATGTTGAAGTTTGGTTCAGAGTCCTGAGCCATAAGGAAGTGCTAAGATTTAGAGTTGGCTATTTTAGAGGGCTGCAGATAGATGAAAAAACATTAAAAGTGATAAATTTGCATGACTAGTCACGAAATTGTTCTAGGTAGTTCAGTAGTACAGAAGCACATATGTCCAATATGTTTATTTTTCCCTAAGAAGTCAGAATTTCACTAAAATCTCCTTGAATTTAAAACAACGAAAGATGTATTTATCTAAATATCAAAGCTTAAGTCCCTTGATGTGCCAGGTCCTAACTGCATATGCAAAAAACCCACCAAAATTTTTAGCTGGAATGTGGAAGAACTCGGATCTGGTCTATATCATACGGAGCTCTTTCTCGCTCTTTGTAGGTATTTTCTTTCACCAAGAAGAAAAGCTTCCAAGAAAATTATGCAGAAAGAATAAACCTAGTTATGCAAATTCAGCAGAGGATTTTTGCATCTGTACAAAAGGAACTGATTTTTTGATGCTCAGTATTCAGCTAAATTTGAACAAAAAGCTATAAAACAGAGCAGATTATGAAAATTCTTAACTATTTCAAATTTTAAAACCGTAAGTTCAAGATATATTTCAAGTGCAGAGTTTCTTATTTTGGACCAGATCTACTGATTACTCAGCTTCATCTACTGCAAACTAACTGCCAAATTAAAAAAATATAATTGATGTCAGTGATCTTAACTCTCAGCAAAAGCTAACTTCCGCAGTTTTTTGGAAAGGTTGAGTTGATAAAAATGTTTTGGGTGGTATTAGCCAGCAATGGTCTGAGTTATTGTAGTCCTTGTCCTTTTTTTATATTAACGTATGGCCTTCTTCCATATCACGATCCAAAAGACCTGTTTGCGAGACTTGTACAAAAGCTTATGCATAATTCATTCCAAAGACAGAAAATGTCCATTGTACAAGTTTCTTTTAAAACATCTTTGTAAATTTTAAAATTTTATTTAAAAACCTTTGATTTAATAAATAACTTTATGTTGAAACTGAATATGTTCTCTTTTATCCAGGACATAAAAATCAGTTTTCATTTTAAAGTCAGCATGTCCTTTATTCTGGCTGTATTCCTAATTTGTATGTTTAGAGGAGGAAGTGGCGATTAGAGGGGCAGAGGTAAAGTCCCATGACTCCCTGTTATTGTGTGGAGAAACACTGAACACTGACCTTGGGGAAAGCAATGAAAATCGAAGCTAACTTTGTCTATATGCTGCATTATATTTAGAGAGTAATTCTCTGATGTGGTGCCAAAATACACTGGGTAAAAAGTCTTTAATGCACAGCAAGGGTTAGCTGTCTAATGAGGTATGAGACAATTATATTAATCAACTATGTCTTTCTTAGTCTCTCAGGGCACATAGCTGCACATTGGTTACGCCTGATTTTTGTTGGTTCTGCCAATCCTAACTGGCAGTTAGAGTTCAGGAAGCTCGTAGAGACATCTGTGTGATATTCATGTTGCTACAGCTGCTGTTTAATTTCTGTAGGTGGAGCAAAACATTTATACCTGGTACTAGGCAGCTTCCCTTGCTTTTTCTTAAATCCTAGGTTGTGACCATTACAGTTATCTTTATTCTTCAAACACGTATGAAATTGCCTTGAAACCATTCTGACATCATATTTTTCCTGTGTCTGTCCCAATTCTGACACTGGTAGTAGGCATCTGAAACACACCCCAAAACTGTGGGTTGTACAAAGCTTAATGTTAATGCTGTATATTCTGATGCTGCTTTTACCAGCACATTGTTTGTTAGCTACTTGTTCGTATATGGTTATCTTCCTTTTACAGGTAATTTCTGTAGATATAATTTTTGCTTGTTTGTACTGAGTCCAGCAGTCCCACAGCATGCTTGCCTACTGTGAGAAGAAGAGGCAAACATTCATGTGAAGCACACAGGGGTGTCAGTATCTCACTGCTTTTCAGTGTGTACTGCTTTATCTTACTCATTTCCTTGCAGTAGTCCATTTCTCATGGGTAGAACACAGAGTCCCACTTTCAGAAAACGCTCAATGCAGCTTGTCAGTAGAAAGCTTCTTATTTAAATACAGCAGTAATTATTATTTTTATTATAATGTAGACAATGCAGTGAGTGTATGTGGAACTGCACAAACTGCTGCAATACGTACACTCCCATACCCCCCCGGCTACCTGAAGAAATTATGGGTTTGAGAACCAGAGACGAGAGCTTTTTGGTGTCTTGACTTCAGTGGGAACAGATACAATTAAACTCAAGCATCTAGAAAGGAATCACTCTGCCAAAAGCCCAATCTGATGATAATGCCACCTTTATTTCAGCAGCAGCATTAGCAACGATAGGAGCCAACTGTCTAAAGCGTCCCTCTGTTCAACTCATCCTGGATGTTGTCTGAAGTGGGATTTGGAGAACAGCACATTCAGAGAAAAGCGAGGGATTTTGTTGATATCAGATTTGAACCAGACCTGATGTGGTGTGCTTTTCTGAAGACAGAATCGATTCCAGCTGACAGCTAATGCAGGTATCCACAGTCAGATATAACAGAGTGATAATGTATCTACCATGTAAAGAGAGATAATACCTCTCTTATGGTTCGGGCACATTTATGTGTGACAAGTATTATCAAACAAACTACAAAGAAAAAGAGGGGAAAAAAAATGAAGTATTTTAATCCTAATTGAACAGCAGATCCCTCAGAGAGCTCCGGAAGGATACTTACAGCAGCACGTTTGGGAATCTGGTTCAAGCTCCTAAATTAAAAGAATCATTCTACAGTTTCCTCCAATGGGACAAGGAGACACAGTAATGTCTTTTTCTTTCCTTTCCCTGTTCAGGTCCCCAATCTGGTTTTGTAATCTGGTGTCTCCCTTAGCATTGTAGTTTGGGTCAGCAGAGTGCTTTTAGAATTAATTTCCTCATTAATCCTGCTTGCCAAAGAGAGATAAGCTCCTTTGGCTTACCAAAAGGAAGCCAAAGGAGTTTCCTTTTGGTAAGTTTGAGAGTATCCTAAAAGATGGGGTCCAGGAGTGCTGTAGCTGCCAGGAGGTGCTCAGTCTACAGAAGTGCACTGAAATGATCTGAAGCAAAGCCTCCGAACTCCAGGTGCTACGGAGCCAACACTTTGGCCCTCCAGATCTGTTACTCCTATGCTATCCTGCCTGCTTTTGCAGGTACAGCCTAAGACAGCTGCCTAATATTAGTCACTGTAAATACCCCTACCAGCATTTGCTCATGGTCGCTCAGAAACCTGGAGTATTGCCAGAGCTGAACACATGTGGCAGAGACTCAGTTTAGACAGGTCCAAAATCACCTTGAGAACAGATTTCAGTGAGAGCTGCTTCATGATTACTGGTTTAGTGAAAGGCAGTTTGTGGGGAAAGGTATTAATCTATGCTTAAACATTTACTCTGAAGCACTAGGTAACACAGGCTCTCTTGAATCTTGGTATTGTCCACAAAGTTTCCTACAAATCTTTCTTGCAGTACTTTGCACAATCAAACCTTTAGCCAGAACACTATTCCAAATGTGGAGCAGCAAGCACGCCTGTTGTGTTGATTTGCTTAGGTGATCAGAGACTCACATCGGGTGTCAGCATTAACATTTATGCTGGCTGCAGCTGGTTGTAAATTCAACAGCTAAACATTTTTCCCATTTCAGAAAATACTGATTCATAAAGAGATTGTGCAATAGTTCACTGCACATGAAGAAAAAAGTGTAATTCATTTGAAAAAAAAAAGTAAGAAAAGTCTGGTTCTTGTTGAACTCCAACATAGCTTATTTTTCTTTACTGCAAGCTTGTTGCTGTCTAAGAGATTGAGCACTGAGTGAAGAAATAAATAGTTTTATCTGTTAACTTGCTCAGACATCTTGGATCTTATTCTGCTTATGTCTCATTTTCACATGATGTAAAATGTTTTTTTTCCTTCCCAATATGAGAGAAAAGAAAAGAAGGTATGTCTCTCTACAAAGTAAGTGCAAAGGTAGCCGTTTTTATTTCACTCCTACAGTTAAGCTTAGTATTACAGTGTATATTGAAAAGGCTGAGGCAGCTCTGTGAAAAAGAATACAAAGAAAATCTGCTCTGGAAAGGAGAACCAGTGGACCTTCAAAGACTCACTCCATAAAATAACAAGCCCTCCCTAAACAGGAATGCTTCGAGGATGCAAAATACGAAATACTGACACAGAGCTGCTGAAGCCAGTAGTCCGGCAGAGGGGAGGTGGCTGCAGCCCCATGACCCCAGGTTCAGCCAGCATCGAGGCTGAGCATGTATTCCCAACAGGCACACACACACACACACACACACACACACGATTCATATGCATGCACGTATATAAAGATAGAAACAACTGGCCACATAGAGTCCTGTGGCATTGAGGAGCTCCCCCTGCTCCTGGGTTTCCCACCCTGGTCACACTGCATGGGGATCAGCCTTTTATTGCACAACCTGACAGATGCAGTATGAAGCGCTGAGAGAACTGGGTTCCTAGGTAATTAAAATGTGTGAGCTGAAGTTATATTTGCAACATGCAGCTAAGCAGGTGAGAAACTCGAAGACGTAAACAGGAACTGAGAAGTGTGCTTGTCCCCAGTGAGAGCTGAGACCTGTCTGTCACAGAAATATTGCCTGGGAAGCCCTGTGTAGCACAGAATACACAAAGAATAATATTTTCTGTTCACTGCTAAAATGCAACTAACAATATTTATCTTTTTTTTTTTCCCATAGGCTTATATTCGTTGCTCTAATATGGCTACAAGTATCTGTATCTTTTCTATGGCTTTGAACTGAGCCCTAAATTTAAGCTTTTAGTCAATACAAACTGTCACTCTGGGGTATATTCCTTACTCGGAACTTGAAGAGGTGGAAGAAGCAATCCAATTCATTGCTAAGGCTAGTCCCGGGTGCAGGCAGCCGCCCAGTTGCCCTGCCAGCGCTGCAGGGTTTCTCAGTACCACATTGCCCACAGGAGAACTGAGCTGGCAGTGTTGCAGCTCTGAGTGAGACTGAAAAACCCCAGATGTGCCCCATATTGCAGTCGGATTCCTTCTCACAAAAGCATGAATTGAATTTTCCTCCTCTGCATTAGAGCAGGTACATCTTCCAGCATGGTTGCCTTCCCTTTTTCTACTGTTTCAAAGCACGGAAGGATCAGCAAGTTGCTCACCAAAGACTCCATGTTCCAGCACAGTACTCCAGAAGATAAGTCAGTACCAAATGCTGAAAACCTAGTTGTGTCCACCATCAGGAACTTTTCTCTGTAACTTCATGTCCCTTAAAGACACAATTTCTCTACGTTTCAAGGCATTTTTTTGGTTTTAGTTTGCAGTTGTACTTACCCTAAAGTGACTGTCCTGAGATGTCTGTGTGTGTGTATGTATGTGTGTGTGTGAATATGTACATACACACATTAGTTTTTGGAGATTTTGCATCTTTGAGAGGAAGTTATGTTTACAGATGCATGATGGCCAGAAATTTCATTTCAAAAACTCTCATGTTGCTGTCTCTGAACACTCTACTGGATTTTTGTTCAGGTTCATGTTAAAATGTCATATTGACATCACAAGATCTGACAACATCGGCATGAATGAAAATGTCAGCATATGTGGTGGTGGGAGTTTGTAAAAATTAGCAGTTGCTTTGACTGGCAATTGAGGAGCTTGTGGAGCTATTGATTTAAGTAAAAACAAATAAGTAAAACAATAAGTAAAACAAATTATTTTATTATAATGAACTAATCATTAGGCTTCTTTTTACCTAGCAGTTAAATTATGCCCAACATTTCAAACTGAGGTTCCTAAAAGTAGCCAAAAAAAATAACCAGTACAAAATTTTGGCTATAATTAATAAACACTGACTTCCAGTGAAGATAATACGTTTTTTACATTTTTTCAAGATTAATTTTGAGAAACTCGTCCTAAGACTATTTTTTCTGACAACACTCTTGAAAAATAAATGCAAAAAAGATTAAATCTTAATTGAAACAAATTAATGTAAAACATGGTCCTTTAGGTCCAACAGACCGTAGAGGTCTGTACCAAGTTTAACAAGAATGCTTATTAATTGCCAAGTGCTATGGTTGTCTCGGACTTTGAGCGTTAGTCTGCTATAACCACTTACTCATGTTGATTTGTCCTTGAAGCAGCCTTCACACTGGATGGCCAAATGTTAACTGTTTTTTTGTGACACTCCTGGGGATGAAAAGCCTTTTCACCCTGAAACAGGAGATTGGATGTAATTACCTTGAGTGTATACAAACACAGGTTTTTGAACCACAGCGTTCATTTGGAAACAACCACAACCACAGCATTTGTGAGCTCTGTGGAGAAGAAATCCACCTCCTTCAGATCTCAGGCATACACTACGCAGGAGATCGACCTGGGTAATGTGAGAGACCTCCTTGCTTTTAAAGTCTATTGATACAATTGATCATGCATTTCCTAACCCTTTACTTCTCCTAACTCTCATTTTGTCTAACTTTCTCTCTTTTACAGTTCTTCCTAAATTCATTTTCCCATACCTGTATGGTCTGTCTTGTTTCTGTTACTCTGCAGTTTGATCACCGTCACTCATTGACCACCAGCAGTTGGTATGTTTGTGACTGAGTTTTGCTTTGGGTTTTTTTAATCCAGCACTTTCCTATTTACAAGCTTCTCAAAGAGAGGTCAGAACAACACATCTGCTTATCCATAAGCCGATCTGGTCAAGCAGTGTTTAGTCAGTTTAGATATTTACGTACTCAGAGACGGCTGTTATTGGAACAGGAAAAAGAAATAAATTACCAGTAAGTCAGTCTCTACCATCAAATCACATACAAATCTTTGAAACATCGAAAAGTCCCAAAGGAGTCTGTTCAAGGGAAGCCAGTTTACGTAATATTTATGCTCTTTTTAATCACACTGTAACTGGTACTGTTGACAAAGCCTATTCACTGGACGAACATAAAGTCTCTAGATAAAATTCTTGTCATGTTGAGCTTTGGTATTCGTGTATTCACAACACAGAAGAATGGCCAAAGAAGCCACTTTCATCAAATTGTAAGTATAACTTGAAGGTTTTTTCCTCCATCAGGAAACAGAGGGGAAAAAATGAAAGACAACATTAGAGGGAGCTGTTGCACAAAGGAAAAAAAAATCAGTATTTCAGAAACCTTTTCTTTCTTGTAGGCAAAATAATAATAAAAACAACGCAGAAGAAAAAGAGAGAGGAGTGAGCATGTAGGAAAGAAGCCATGACAGCTATAAAAGGAAATACAATTATGCTCAGTGATTTGATGAACACATCCCATAACGTTGGTCTTTGGGATGGCATGGTAGGGCTGCTGTGCTACAGTCAGTCTGCTTAAAATGTCAGTGTGACAGTCACCCTGCAGCCACCCGAGTCCTCGACCTAGTTAATTTTGCATGGCTTGGCAGAGCATCCTTCAGGTTCATTCATTAGTTCTAAGAATAAATCTTGTGTTCTTCTTGAGTGAGAGGGAAAGACTGAGGAAGACGGTGTTGTTTGGGGAAATCCCCCTGGGCAATCAACGTTCAAAAGCAGAACTGTGTCACCTGCCAGGTGATTATTGACCTTGTATTTTCTGTGGCTTATTCCTTCTGTGTGCTGTAGTACCCTGGGCAGCAGGTCTTGTTTCAAAGGATGTACCCACTGATGAGGAAAGGGTGGTTCCCACAATTTGGAGGAATTCGGCTTTATTATCACTTACTAAAACACCAGGAAACTACCTGCTACTTTCCCTTTCATGCATGCAAAATGCAAAGCTTTGGGCTCCATCCCGTGCAAGAACATATTTTTTCTTTTTTTTTTTCTTTTTCCTCCTCCATTTATCCATGTGAAGAATTCACACCATAAAAATGGGAGGATTTTCATCTGGAGTTTATAGTTTATGACTGTTTTCCAGATCCTGTAGATTCTTAATACAAACAAGACTGAGTGAACAATTAAGAACCAAGATACTTATCAGACTCTACAGTTATGTTTCAGAGTAGTAAATGAGGCACTTTCTAAACAGGATTCTGTGAAACTGGGCCTCAGCAGATAATGGTAAAGGAAGTCACGTTTATGTTCTATGTGTTTGTGGTTTTGTTTTTTCTTTCCTTTAAACCCGTCACAAAACAATAATTTACAAAGCACTGTAGGGACTTGTACTCATTTTTTTCTGGTTCAGAATGTAATTTTTTGTGAGACCAAGAGAAGACATTTGCTAGGTTGAGATAAATTCAGTCTCACCTTTTTGGTCAATGGTCCAGTATCCAATATTTTTCTAATTTTTCCTTAAATTTTTCAGAATATCAGGCAGCTGTGAACTTCCGTAATTTTTAAATTTGTATGTATTATCAATATTTTAATATACACAAAAGAGAGCTCAGTATATTGGAATTTACTTAGATTGTGAAATGCACTTTTTTTATCAACCCCCTTCGTTTGGTGTAAATTTGCTTTTCTGTTATCTTGGAGACACTCCTACAGCCAACACACGCTCATTTTGAAATAGGAGAATCTACAGAACTGGGATTCCTCAGTAGTAACACTACAATCCAGGCAAACTTCAAGATACATTGAACTCTTAAAAATAGTAATAGATAAGGGACTACAGAAAATTCTGTTTTCTTAGACTGCAGCTTGAAGGCCTACACACAAACTTTTTAAGGACAGAAAATAAAATGGAGAACAGTGTTTCCAACCCTACATCACAGTGACTATTCCATTCTGTCCATTCTGGGCCTGCTTCTTTGCTGGATAGGCTTTCAAAATGAATTTCAGATAAGGATTGGTCTCAATGATTTTTTTTTTTAAAACAGGAAAATAAAAGCAGAAGAAAAAACACTAAAATGAAACCATTTGGAAGAAGAACACAAAGTCTCCCTCAATCTGTAAATCCCTCTATTTTGAATTCTCTCACAGCTTTAATCTTACTGCATATGGTAAGCAGATTGCTTAATGTTACATTCTCTCTGTAAAAGTGTATCAGTAGCTGCATTTACCATACTGCTGAGTACATGAAAGAAAGTTATTCAAACAAAAATAAAAACTATCTCAAAACTAGAATGTGTAAGTATACCTTTTTGGTATTCAAAGGAGTAGCCCATATCAGTACCTCTGATAAAGATATGACGTTGTCTGTAATGTTGATTGGTGATTTTGTACCTTGCTGGAATTTCTATTTCACAATTTCTATTTAATGCAGTGGATTTAACTTTTTTTTTTTTCAATTTAGATATAGTCAAATTTAATTAGAACTTGGATCTTTGTATTATGGATACTAGCTTTCTTGAAACATAATGGCATTCTATACTACTCACTTCCAGAATGTGAGTTATTCTGCAACTCAGGAAACAAATGGAATAATGCAAAATTATAATGATGGATAAGCTGATTTTTGTGTATTCAGTAGCGTCACAACATTGACAGTTTCGTCTCCAATTTATGAACCCTCTGGTAAGATATCTAAGCCTATGGAAATTTTGATTTTAAACTATGGATAATGAACTGGAATTTCTGCGTACTACTTTGAAGTAAGGGCCTCTGTTGGTCCTTGCCACCTTTGAGTTCTAATAGTTAATACAATGCTTGAAATACATGTGAGAATATCATTATGTATGTGGAAGAAATATCTTTTATTTAATTGTCTTTATTTCTTGCACGTTGGGTGAAGCCTCAATTGCCAGGCATGGATGTTCAAGTGGCAATTAGGAAACATGAGATTAATGCAGTCTTTCTGACTTAATTAGCCCTACCCTGCCACTTCTGTCAGAAGTATTAAGACTGGGATACAGGAAACAGAATAGAAAACCCTTAGTCTTGTTGATGGTGGTCCAGGGAAGCAGCTCAGTCCTCACCCCCAGGCAAAGGCTCACTGAAATTGAGCTCACTGAACTCAGCACTTCTGGAAACAAATTGTGCTAATGGCTGGAGCTGCAGTCAACAGTGATTCTCTGAAATAGGAATCCTAACTTGATCTTTCTTTTATCCCCTTTGGATTATGATTTGAGAACTGATAATGGACAAAGCACAAAACCCTTGCAACCAGCTGTGAGCTTTAGATGTATCTTTGGGAGAACGAGGTGAATTGGTTTGGGAATAGGACAATTTAGAGAGACTGAAGCAAAAGATTCTTCTTCTCTTCCTTCATACCATTCTGTCAGATGTAGAAGACAGACTGAGTGAAACAGGTTTCTGAAGATGCTGAATTCCAAAATATAAGAAAGAAGCTTACGTGATGTCCTTTCTCTTCCAACTGATCTAGTCCCATGTTTCTTACAGGGTTGTGGACGTGTCCACTTTTAGACAGTACTGTCTGAGACATGCAAATTGTTATTACCTAAGAGCTTTGAGCATATATCAGAAAACTACTTATTATACAAGGTTAAATGCAGGACAAACATCATAGACTCATTTTATAATCACCATGTTGCTGAAGTGCATTTAGCAGAATTTTATTGGACAGCTATAATCAGGTCAGATATGCTATTTTCAGGGCTCCATAAATAACTTTGACTTGATAGATGGAGGTAACTTCACTTTGTCTTTAGTAGGACTAGAGTTATCAGATATATATTGCTCAATGCAAACTATCTGACATACCTTAAAATTATGAAATAGCAATCAGAAATAAAGATATCTCTAAATGCCAAAGCTATCAGTCTGGCTGGCTGCTGAGGCGTGACTTTCTTTCTCCAGCAGAAGGAGAGGTAGGTAGTACCTGCAGCTTACTTTTTTCCTAAGAAACTGTACCTGATTTTTCTCAAATAATGCTATATTACCTCATTATGTATCTCTGTTCAGCTCTCATGTTGGCACGTCCTGCTCTTTCATATTCTCCTTCTTTAATCCTTTATCACAGCTTGTTTTACGTGACTTCTGTGTACTGCTCCTATGGACTGGAGAGTCCATTTGAGATCCATGTGAGACTGTAGGGAGGAAAAGGTAGGAAGCATAGCTGAAGTCCTTATAGAAGAAGTTTTCCTTGTGTAACCCAGTTGGGAGTAGGTATGACATGAGGCTTCATCTTGATTGTAGTCAAGACAAAATCTTGACTCTGGTGTGTAAAGACAGGTCAGGATAGTAATTCTTGGGTTTGTGTGGGTCCTGAACTACACTGCAGAATAAGGTGAGGAAGGGATACCGAACTCAGAGCATATGCAATTCTTTCTGTCACCCCTCTGAGGGAAATGAGTTAGGCTTCTATGAAGGTAAATGAGGAGTATGTCAAGTGAATAAAAATATTTAGACAAAAAAAAAGTCTTTCTTCAGGGAAAGTTCTGAAAGCAGAAAGTAAGAAAGAGATGAAGCAGACCTGTTACTGGCAAGACATTCACAATGCCAAATGTACCAAAGTCAGTGTCAGGCTGTTTCTGTGGACTGTGCTGTCACTGAATAACCCTGTCCAAATATTCAAGCTACTCTTACTGAAATAGAAGTTACCTAGCAGTAAGTTGCTGTATTTTGTGTTCTGCACGCCAATTTGTTTTATGTGAGAGCATGGCCAGCATATTGTTCCCTCAATGGTCTCCTTTGTTTCTCATTTGGAAGGATTTAGATATTTACATTACTGTGACTTCTTGACTTTTCATAACTCATTTGCTCCAGGTAGATCTGGAAGATCATGATCTTCAGTGGTTGAAGCTCTAAATATGCTAGAATATTGTGAAATTACATGACAGACTGATGGATTCTTTGAACTAAAATTATGTCAGAATGTGTCTGAAATACTGAGAAAAAATGGTAATTTTAAACACTTCTCGTAGAAAGAATTATCCTAGTATTCTATGGGCTACATTTGTAGTATTTTTTAACTCAGAAATCACTGTTACTACTACTGTAATCAATAATATAATCAGTATTACTCAATAATCAAAATCGGTTAAGTATTAATTATCTTACTGCTGACTACCATGGAATTTTAGAGGGTAGTTATTTACCATTTCTTTGAAATAAGTAGTAGAAATCAATATCATATAATAAAGTAATAGAACAACATAACGGAACGAGGATATACTACTGGAGGATATACTACTGTAACTTACAGAAGCAGACAAAATCTGACACACTGACCAGCAAGTGGAAACATCAACAGAAATATTATTACCCATGCATGGCTGCAAGTATGTGAACTAATACTATGTCTTGAAAAATATTTGGCAGTAAGTCTCATGATCTCAAACTTTCATTGCTGTGAATCACCATAAAACAAATATTTGAGATGGTGATGCCAGACCTCTTCTAGTTATGCATGTACAACCATAATGCCAGCTTCCTAAGTGAAGTTCTATGTTCCAGTCAGTACCCAGTTTAGGTTTTTTACACCTTGGATTTCTTTGTTACAAGTCCATAAGGAGGAACAGAATATTATTTGGCCTCAGAGGATAGCCTACCACCTTCTGAAAGCTAGTTCAATGAGGTTCATTTGCCTAAATCAAGACCTCTAAATTTTAAACACTGAATCAGAATTGACCACCTTCTTTTCCTCTGCAGTCATGAGGAGAAGTCTTTGCAGAGAAGTCTTTGCAGACAAAAAGATGGCATTCCTCTGACCGTGGGTATTCACATCTGGAGCAGCCAGTTTGGGCATTATTTGCAAGTGCTGACAAAGTTTGATTCATCTGATCTGCTATAAACATGTGTGTTAGGATAACAGATCACACTTCAGAAATTTTTACTGCTGCTCTTTATTGACTACAAGGTAACTGTAAAGGAGATGTATTGTGCCCTACATACCACCTGCGCTGAATCTAGCTAAGGGCTGATATTTTCAAGACTTTATTCTCCAAACACAGTGTAATGCTACAAAAATTCACCAAATTTTTGCCTGTGAATATCATCGGGATTGGGAAATGCAAAACTGGGATAGAGAAGAGTGATGGATCTAGGGTTAATGAGCTGTCATTCACTCAGCCCGTGAAATGTACTGGTGAAGCATGTTAGACTTTGAGGGAAAACTAGTACAGGGAAATCACAGACCAACTGAGGTTGGACTAAAGAAAAGAGCAGACTTTTGGTCTCCAGTAAGGCCTTGTCTGAAAGAAGGAACTTATTAGGTTGTTTCTATCAGCTGATTCACCCCTGTGGGTGAGGGTCTGATTCTGAAGTGTTATTTTCATATTCTTGGTTCCAACTGCAGTTATTGCACTCCTATGCCTGTAAAAAGACAACTCCATCCTATAGACAACTCTATCCTATCTGCCTATCTGGTGGGCTTCTAAATCTCAGCTCTTTGGAGGTAACTGTCCTTGTGGCGCTGTAGAAGAGAGGTGTGTCTCATTGGTAGACTGCCCTGGGAAGAGAAGTAATCGCTCTTTGTTGCTCAACCTCACAAAATTTTAACCATACTAATGTATTTATCTTAAAGGTAAGGAAAGGTTATTCCTTTCATTTAGACCCTCATAGCTTTAGCTTTAAGGATGTGCCACATATAACAGCCTTATTGATACATTTTTGGTATCAGTGCCAGTTTCATCTTTCTGGAGCTTCAGGGTACAAAACGTAATTTCAAGCAGCACTTTCTGTGGCCAAATACCACGGCAGGTACAGTGCTTCAGTGCTGTTAATCTTTATTCTTAAAAATAAAGAAAGAAAGAAAGAAAAAAGAAGAGCACTTTTAATAGCCTTATTTTATTTGATAGTACCTCTCGTAACATACCAAGTTCTTCTGACATACCTTTTTTCAAATGTTTCAGTTCAATTTCACAAGAAAGTTTGAAGCCTATTTTTGTTTAATTTTCCTTTCTGAGTAATTATCCTTTGCAAAAAACTGTTCTGTTTCTTTAAATTGAAGTGGTAATGCATAAACTTTTCCAAGAAGTGTTCTCTAGTTATCCAAAGCTAGAGTGCAATGATATGGTTTCCAAGCCAAATATTTACCACTAAGTTAGATTATTACAAAACACTATCATTAAATACATGCAAAAAGGAAGAGCAGCATAACAACTAACTTAGTAGAAAGTAACTTGTAAATAGGAAATAAACAGGGATGAATACATGGTACGGAAAAAAAACTTTACTAGACAGACCAAAAGACTGATTATTATTCAAAATAATGGTTAACAAATTACTTGCATCTAAAAGAGTCCTCCAGAGCATGACACTGTAGTCTACAAATGACAATGATGATGCAGCCTACTGTGAAAATGCCACATCTTTACTATTATTTAACTCCTTGCTTATATATATAATTACTCATTATTTTAAGTGCCAAGAAGCAGAGGGAAAACATGTGAAAGTAGCTATTTACTAAGAACTTATGTCTTCTCTAAAGTCCTCCTGGAATCAATTGGTGGTTGAAAACACCTAGCTAAGGAAATAAATATGAATAGATTATTCATGTTGACATGCTTGGTCACCGTGATCCAGTCCTGACTAGACTTCACCCAGGAGGCCCTGGTAAAAGCGAGAGTATGAATGAAAGTTGGCAGCAAAGCAAGACAAGTCAGGTGTCAGTAAACTGAATTGCCTGAGTATGGTTCTGCTGTTTTGACCATGTAAAACTTGTCTGTCTGGTGCACAGTTTAATACCTTAGGTTGCCCTATAAAATAATAAGTCTATGAACCCATTTCAATTTCAACAGGAAGATTCACTCAGAGTAAAGCCCCACCATCTGCCACCACTTTTGAATGGAATAATGTGACAGTGCTGCAATGACATATTGTGCCCACATAGGGCTAAAGAAACACACTTTGTATGTGAAACAGAAAATTCTATATTAATCTAATTGAAATATTTAGAATGTAATAAATGTACATCAAAAGGTTATTATTAGTTCAGTGACAATGACACTATATGCAATGGACACCATATTTACTAAATTTGGATATAACATGGAATTGGTCTCTACATATGGTGTCCATTAGATATAGTGTAATGTACTTGTTCTTTGTTTTCTTTGTCACCCTTAAACTTGGTTTTACCTAGCTCACGAGGATACATTAGTTTAATTCACCACTGGTGATTTGATTGTAGCCCTTGTGCCTGTGTTCACACTTTCAAGGCCTTTGCTAGCATTGCACACTTGTAGTCCTCTGTGTCACAACTGTATTCCAGGGTTATCAGCATTTCATTCTGTATAGAGTAACCACATGATATCACCATCTGTTCCTTTCAGAAATATATTAAAATCATTGTAGCAACAGGCTTTACATGTTACAATTGTGCAAAGCTAAGCATGGCTAAAAGTAGTTGGGTGACAGCCACCTTGTCATTAGACAACTGATGTTACAGATAAAACAAGCAAGTTCCAGGCAAGCCTAAGATAAGTCAAGGCTAAGCAAGCTTGACAAGACCCAGTCCTGAGGACCCACAGAGCCAGTAAAATGCCTTTAGCCTTTTATTAGCAAAAGCAATACCATAATTATTGGGCTACAAGAAACTACCCTTTTCTGGTTTAGTCTTCCTCAGTTCGCAGTAGGGATCTCAAATCAAATGCTCAGAATCTTAGCACTGCTGCAGGGTTTGCAAGTACCTTTTCTTGCTTACTTCATGTGTAAAAAAGTCCCAGGAGAATCAAGGTCTTTTCTTCCTGGATTTGTGTTTTTCATATTGTATATTCGTGCCAATTTTTAAGCACACTAGCATGCTCAGAAGTATACCTTCAGCATGCTTCTGAATTATCTATTTTTCCACTATATTGCGGAATATATAATAGAACAGAAATATGTTGCAGTGGTAGTTATGAAAGTGCAAAAATATCAGCTACTCAGCTGTGTTCCACTTTTGTGTAAAAAACTGCTTCAAGGGAATTCCATCCTCTGTTTCAAAGTTTCTTGCAGTGGTTGAAAGCAAATTTCCTCTATGTTGATATATATAGGATGAAATATTAGTTGTAGGGCTAGTTGCAAGAGGCCCTTGATCACCCTCTCTGGACCTGTTTTTATGATTCAATTAAACTTCAAACAAACAACAAAATCCCTGCCTGGATATAAACCCAGGGCAAGACTCAATAGCCCCGACTTAGATGTTACACTCAGGCTAAAATTAAGGCTGGGATTCATCTCACCTTCTTTCCCTAGGAAGTAATGATAGAATGAAGGAATCTCTGAAGTGTCTGTTTGTCTCCTCTGACTGTAGAAGTGGGCTAAATAATTTCCTTGATGTACACAGCCATATCTGGTCTAATAAATCTGGCTGCAAAGGAAGCTTTAGGTGATCAAATATCTATAACCTAAACGTCTAAGTCTAAGAAAAGCTAGATGAGGTGAATACTGCAGCCTAGGTATAACCACATAGGCTATTGAAACAAATCTAAATGCACTGACTTAGCATGACACTTTAACTCAGAATATATTTATGTAAACAAGTCATATTTTTTCCACCCAGGAAGGCAGGAAAAGGACATATGTCACTAATAAAGGATAACCTAGATGTGGTGGCTGTAACCTGCACTCTTAAGAGAACTTTCTGTGTCTAACTCTTCTGTATTCTTCTATGCCTGTAAATCGTATCACATCTTAATTCCATATTTTGTCACGAGTCTCCTTGTGCAATCCAGTTGTGATGCAGATATTTGCAAAGGGATGTATGATCATAAGGAAAATGATACAAATTGAAGTCTAATTTTGAAAGGCCAGTAATGATCAAAAAGATTTGACTGAAACAAAGAAAATCTCATCAGGGTGGAACAAATCCAGCAAGTAAAGTAGGCAAATAATATTCTTAGAGATAGAAGTTGTGTTTATTCGCAGTAAGGTAGAAATATGCTTGTTTTATCAAAGTAAAATTATACCTCATAGAAGGTGACACTGCATTTTGGGCTGTTAAGGCAGACAGCCAATCCAAATATTACAAGACAGGACAATATAGTATATCTTAGATTAGAAGAAAAATAGATCTGAAAGAGTCCAAGCAAAGCAGGATTTTTCTCACTTGCAGGGCACAGTGCCTGGCAATTCCTCCTATCCAGTCATTGCAGTTACATTATACTGTCAGATTTTTGAGGAATATTCATTTTTCTGCTTAATATATTGAGCAGCTGGGTAGGTGTTTGGCTGTTTGCCAAGGTTAACACAACACTTTAATTTATTTATGTAAAGGTTGCCTGTTTTTTTCATTGTTATATTATGTTGAACATATGAAAATTCTATTTGGCATTTATTACAGTAGGCAGGGAAGACTATCACAGAAGGTTTTCTGTATACTATCATTCAGTAATAGGTGCTATTGGTTGCTCTCACCAAAGATAGTCCTGCTAAACAAGTGAGGTAATTTCTCTCCTACTTTTTGTAACCACAAATTATATAACAGTATAATCAGAGTATTTCCATAGCTTATTTACACTGTTTCTTCACGCTATTTAGATGGAGACAGAATCACCACATGATTACAGCCTATGATACAGTCTGTAATGCTATACTTTGCACCTGCCAGTACTAAGACAGTGAAGGGAAGTGCTTGAGCAATCTGTTGCATTAAAGTACTGCCTAATAAAATGAACATATCAACTCATGCCTCAGATAGCTTTTTTTTTTCCATTACTGCTGTCCTGAAAGTACTATTGAGTTTTGGAACAGTATTGGATATAGTGGTGGTATGTTAAGCACTAGGCACATTTGGCAAGCTAATATTATTCAGCTTTTTTGTGTGAGAGTGATTCAACTGAGTTTACATGTCTGCACTGGAAGTGGCTGAATGCAGCAAAAAGTACTAGCAAATGTTCACGTCAGTGAATACTGTAGTTTTTTCTTTTAAATTGTAATTTTTTTTAACTTTCTACAAACAGGAGCATTTGAGTACATTTGTTTTGTGTCATGAGTACAACACAAGTACATTTGAAATATTGTTTCACTATTTGAAGATTGTTTCACTATCTTAAAAGTTGTGTTTTTAGAAGGCGTATTAATCCCTTGCCTAAACAGATCTACTGTACAGCAAAATTTGCAAACAGCATATATACAGTTTGGTGATGATAAGAAATTAAGAATGCTCTACTGGGTCAGGTGAATTTTGTTCCTGACAATGGCTCTACAAGACTTAAAGAGAGTTGTTTCATTCTCTTTGCACTTTCCAAACCTGTTGTGTTAAGGATATCAGAGGATATATGCTCCTGTAGATTTTTACTGTGCATTTAAGGGCCCATTGCACATGAATTTCCCTAAATGTTTTTTGAACGTGCTGAATTGCCTGCCTCCACAGCTGCCTGTAGCAACAACTTCCAGAAGTTTAGAACATATTCAGTAAACTCAATTTACTTCTATTGCTGAAACAATTTTGAACAATACAAAAATTATAGTATTTATCTTATTTTTATTTATCTTATAATCTTATATCTCATATTTAATGAACAGAATGGAAATACATATTTATCATGCAAATTCTTTATAGGACATAATTTTCCCTTTCTTCATTGTTATGCTAGGCTGTTACTCAGTAGATTATCAGAACGTGACACGTAATATTCCTGCTATGTCCTGATAACCTCTCTTTCAGTATCAAGTCTTTCTGTGATGACAAAAAGACTTGAGAATTCCCAGCTCCAACTCTATTGCCTGCAGAATACCTAAATGATCTTATGCCTGTAGGAAAACAGCTTTTTTTAAGTGGCAGAATTTTTTATGTTTTCATTTTTTTTAATTTATCTTCACGATGGGTAATTTCCTTTAAAGATTCACATTTGTAGTACTATGCTCTACAAAACAGAAAGGTAGATCAATTGTCCAAAATATGTACTGTGCCTAAAACACATGCTTTCTTTACATGAGAGAATTTAAGATGTGATATTTTGGTTTCAAAATGCAGATACAAAGAAATTCATTATAGCAAGTTGTTAGGAGTAAAGCAAGGATTCCGAACTGAAAATATAAGTACATTCAGAAAACTTACTTTTAAATCCACTTCAGGCATGCCAACATTAACTTTTCAGTTCTCTGGTACTTTCATGAGCACTGAATTTATTGAAAAGAGGAAAAAAAATTAAGGAGTATGGGCAAAACCTTTGTTCAGAAATCATGTCACTTTTCTGCAGGGACCTGGGAATAAATAACCGATTTTAAAGCAACCAGGATGGCTTTAACACCATTCTAGAAGCCTCTGAATTTCAAATTACAAACTGCACTCAAAAGGCAGCAGCACAGTAGTGCTGAAAAGAGCACTTAGTGAGAAGACCTGGCCTTTTTTTAGCTCACTTGTTTTGTGGTGTTATTTCTATCTTTGTGATTTTTTTTTTTGTAAGGTAAAAACATTAATCTTCTTAACAACTTTGATGAGAGATTCAAGTGTATTGACCATGGAGAAAGACATTTTTAACGTTGCACTCCAGTGCAAATGAAGATAGTGCATTTAATAACATTTAGCTTGCAAACACCAAGCAACAAACTTGTAATTGTATGCATCACCCACTGTTCTTCCTTGTAACGTGCAGTGATGTTAATAATATTCCTGAATTTTTCTTTTTATTCTTTTGAAACATATTGGAAGTGGGATATCACATTGCTTTATCTTTTTTCTTTCTCACCAGAATAAACCATTTTTTCATAAGTTACAGTGGAAAATGTGCAACCAGAAAACCTGTTACTTTATAGTAAATACAAACAAAGATGAGAACTTAATGCTGAAAATCTCTAAACGTCTTTGTCATTACTTTTCTTCTGCTCACTGTCAAGAGGTTGCTACAGCAGCTTCTGCTGAATCCTTTTACAGTATTTTTCTGCAGAAATTCTGTGGAACTTTCATTTGGGGAAATTTGGTAAATATATCCTCCAGCTATAGCAGAAAGACGAAAGCCAAAACTTTATTTTTTATATTCCAGTTAAGGAATGCATAACCCTAAACTTGCTGACAATCACTAAAGTGTTTTTGCCACTTCCTAGCCAATCCCACAGCGTTATTTAGCTCCTCTGGGAAGTATTTTTGCTTTGCCAGCAGAAGATACGCTATCACGAAATTACAGCTTATATCACTTCTTGGTCTGTTGTCCTGTTATGACTGCATTTCGTTTCCAGCTTGTAAAATTTGATGTTTGCAAATGGCAAGCCCATCATTTCTTATCAGAGTATGTCCAGCATAACTGCCATTAATTATAAAACTCTCCATCATCCCAGGTTACTGTATTGAAATATCATGAGAAGAAATTGCTGCTGGGACTTCTGTCATCAATTGGACGTATATTTTCATCTTGTTCCTTGAAAAAAAAATGTAGATTATGCCTCTGGTTATGAACGTGAATGTTATTTTAATACTAGATAATGGCTATTACTGATTTCCTGAATAATTTGAAGAGATAGCAATAGAAACTTTTATCCAGAGGGGAGACAGGCACATAGGAACAACTGTTTACAGCTCTGCAGCATCATTGTTCTGATCTATATCTGGAAATTAACTTGACTTCCTTTGGATTTAAATAATCTCCACTGTTATGCAGTGCTGGAGAGAAAAACACAATTTAGAACCCAGACATTTGAACTGCTGAGAGCCCTGAAAGGCTAAGCTAATACAAAATGTTATTTAAGGTAAGGTTAATGAAAAAGGATTCTCAAGAGTTGGAACCTGGAGATATGGGTCTGACGAAATACCAGTTGGAGAGTGATGTTTTTTGCTTGTAGTAGTTGCCATGTGAGCATACGGGTGATGACTGTAGAGGATAAGAAGGGATAACAGGATTATGGCACACAACAGACACCTGCAGTTAATGAGAAACTACTTTATACAGCGTTGTATTTCCAAAACACCTGAATAAAGAATGCAATTTGTCAAATGTAAGCAGTCTTTTCTTTAAGTGAACAGCAGACCCAGCAGGCACTGGGATTAAAGCACATTTATGCTTTCAAACAGGGTAAAATAGGGGCCACATAGACACTTTAGTTAATTCAGGCTCAAATCCATTTCTAGGCTTGTTTTTGTCATTGTTTGTCACCTTATATTTGTATGCATGACAGTTCTCTTTAGCACAGAACAGAATCTAGCCCTGAGTAAGTTTGAAACAAACAGTGAAAGATTTTCATCCAATAATCTCTAATTCGGATGCCTTGATAGAAGCAATTATCAGAAATGAAGAGGAAATCTGTTTAGTCATTCCTTCAGATATTTCCTGTAAACATTTCCCTCTGTCTCTCAGTGTATTTGACTTGCAAACATTTAATAAAAACAAACCAAACCCAAACAAAAACCAAACCAAAAACACAAACAAAACCCCCAAACGCTTCGCTTTGGTGCAAGGTAATAAAAAGTAATTTGGATTTGATGTTGTTTCTTTTTTTACATGACATTAAAGCATCCCAGAGCAGACTAGGATAATATTCAGATAAGTATTAGGAAACATGAGCAGAATGTTCAGGAAAATTCTGGCCCAGAATTTTTTTCAGAAAGTGATGTTTTAGATACATCTGATGAGCTGCAGTGCAGCTTTTCTGATTAAATAGCAAGATCTTATGAATGGGTGATTCTTTTAAAATCTGATGGTAACCAGAGAAACAGGTTCCTTGTTCAAAAACTCATGATTACGAACATTACAGATAAACTATCCGCTTTATTTTATACTGTCTATTAATGGTGCATCACTTAAGGAAATTTTAATTGCAAGTAAGGCCAGTTAAACGTCTGGTTTTATTTCAAAGATAACATTCTAAATTCAGAGGCTTCATCTCTTCAGACCATTTGATAGCCTAGATAAAAAAAGAGAAGTAATATCTACACATTGTATCTTGCAGAGGGAAGAATATCTCTTCTAGACAAATACAGCTATATCAAAAGTATCTATCACAAATCAAGTGGGGAATTGAACTGAGCAAATATGTTTTGAGAAGCTGCTCTTGAAAAAAAGTAATTTATGAAGCATTACCAACAGTAAATATGCTTTGAGGTTTGGTGTTAATACATATTTCAGTTATCACTATGGAAACTCAGAAAAACGACTTAGCTAAAGATCTATAAATATGTGAGTAAAAGAGAAACAGATTTCCAAGTAGCAGCCAAAGGCAGAAACAAATGTATCTGTCTTTGCTTACGGCAGTAATTGCCAGAGTAGAAGTACCAAAAGGTTTCCGCTGGCATTTCTGGGTTTCAGTTCCTTTTCAAAACAGTAAATTCGTAATAACAATTCAGAACACTTTCAACTGTGTTTTCAATTGTGTATACACAGCTGGGGAGAAACACAGTCTAAAAACTAGAAAAGTCTTAAGATGATTGTTTTCTGCAACATAATTCAACTGGTAATGGGAAAAACAGGTAGATATTGACTAAGGAAATATTTGAGGGAAACTAAATGTTTTTCTATTTTAAAAATGTCAGGTGCATAGATATAAATACAAACTGTAAAGCTTGGTTACAAAGCTGAATTGCTTATGATCAACATTTAATCTTCCTTTCCTCCCCCCAGCATTGCTTCGTGACTTGTTATAGCTTGGGATATCAAATGATAGCATACACAACCAGTGATAAAACATTGAGATTAAGAGATGTACTTTGATCCGCACTCTGTGAAAATTTCTGAAATACCTTGACTTTTTAAAAAAATAGCCCAAGTACATAAGGAATGAAGTTATAGACTACAAATCACATTAGTACTTGAAGAAAAAAAAAAGGTTTTTTTTAATATCTGTCATAATATCATGTCTACTTTAAATAAAAAAATCTTTGGGTATATTCTTTAACACAAATAGACAAATTATTGTTTAAGATGTTGCGAAGAACTGGTGGTTTAACAAGAAGATTCTCAAACATACATATTCAAGGATGTTCAGACAAGAATACTACGTAGACAAAGTCTGTAGGGAAAGGTAGCATCTTTGATTAAAACAGCTGATATAGCAGGGAAAAGCAGATAGCTTTTGGACTTGCAGACCTTTTATGAAAGTTCCCTCTACGTCAAATCCTTTATCTGCTCTTTTTCCAGTTGGTTCAGTGGGATAGACTAGATCTCCCTTTAAACTTTGCCTCTTATATTTTCTTGTTATGCTAGTTTAACACCACTATTTCTAAAATAACACACAGATGTGTTCTAGTAACACATTAAAAAAAAGGATTGATTTTTTTTTTCTGTGTTGCTCCTATAATATACAGAGAGTGCCAGCTCACTTTATTTGCTTCTGGGAGCAGCAGCTACCTCACTTGTTTCCCATCTGATTAATTCTTCCAACTAGTGTTTTTAGTTCCTAACCCCCTCGGTTTAGCTGACTTCATTTCCCTTCAGTTCCCAGCCTTTTCTCCTGCACTATCAGGGTGACGGCAGGTGTCCTGACTGCTGTTCTTATTTCTAAGCTTGCTTCAGTCTGTACTCTGAGGCTAACTTCTTTGATGATTGTATTATTAAATGTAGATAGATATTTCTTTACATTAAAAATTATTATAAATTTAATGCACAATAAACCTCTAATTTTTAGGTGCTAGAAACCTGAAATACAATGCTGTAGAATCACAGGGGGTTTTAAAGATTTTTACAGTTTTTGTTTCCTCCTTGCCTTAAAATATCTGACTCGCTCAGGTCGGCCTAGAAATAAGTGAATTGAACAATTCACTTACTCAGATCTGGCAAAGCTTGGGGAGGTTTCTATTTTGAGAGCATCCTGGCCTTAAATTAGAAATCACATGTCTGGCTTGAATGCTCCTAAGAAATACACATATTGACATTCTGATTTTCTCATAATGTAGCTACCAGCTATTCAAAGATCAGAAACTAAGAGCAGCTGAGGGTTAAGCTGTGTATAGATCCAAAACAGAAGATGAAATGAATTAATTTAGAAGGGAAATCTTGCCCTTGACAGTGTCTTCTGGGCAGGGGAAATTTAAGAAATAGAAACATGTATATACATACATAAACATAGGCCTCCTCTGAGCACACAGAGTATCTCTTTTTCTGTTTAGTGCATCCTTTTGCTATGACTGCTCAACAGCTTCTTCACTGAGCCTGCAATGAACTGCTTTGAAAGTAAAATACTGACTCAGATTACAGAAAGCAAGTAGAGCTGCATCTAAAGGATGTCTGGACGTCTAAAAATATTTTTTTTTCATAATGTAGGTATTTAAGCCTAAGCCTGAGATCCAGCCATCCTGGCAATGTTCAGCAATGATTTTTGGCTCATTAGATGATCTTTCTGGTCTTGAATAGTATCATCAATTTTCTGTTTTCTGTGTGGTTATAAGTGGTTTCACTGCTGCAGGCAGGAGTGGTCTGGAAAGGATCTCTCTTAATGCTGGAGCTTCTGAAGTAAGAAAGTCCTCACTATTCCTTTCTGTGATCAGAAGATCAGACTGGTCTTTCACATTTTCCTTCTAGTCCCTTGCAGGTAGCTACAGTGCCCCCTTTGGCATTCGGTCCTTTTGTTTGTTCCCTTCACCTATTTCTCTAAGGAATGACTTGGCCTGTGACAGGATGCCATTATCACTGGTCACTGATACAAAGCAGCACTTCTATGCTTTTTCCCTTAATTTCCATGTAATAAAAATATTTTACAAGTTTTTTTTCTTCTACTTTTTCACATTTTGCTTATGGCAACTGATAATATCAGATGCAAATTATATCTACAAGTAAATGACACATACGTTCTGGCTGTTTTTCCACTTCACTTGTTCTTTAAAGCACTTCTCATCTAGAATGATGTATTCAAAACCTCATTTCAATTATTTTTATTGTGCCTGGCTTCAGCTTTCTGCCATTAAAAATCTGAGTGTATAGTTCATTTAAGGATTCAGTATCCTTGTTAGACAGTAATTCATGTCAGCTTCCCCATTTACATTCCAGCAATTCATGGGATTTAGCTGATTTATAGAAGTACTGGGAACTGGAACCCTGCCTCTGCCACTGAATATGGTTTTGTGTAGGGAATACTTTGCATGCTAAAGCAAAACAGTTAGTAATAAGCCATTTTTTTTTGGCCAGTTGCTCATGATATTTTGTTTTCCCATCTTTCAAAGGCAACTTGGTAGATGCCCCATCCCTGGAAACATTCAAGGTCAGGTTGGATGAGGCTCTGGGCAACCTGATCTACTGGAAGATGTCCCTGCTTACTGCAGAGGAGTTGGACTAGATGACCTCCATAGTCCCTTTCAACTCAGACTAATCTATGATTCTATGATTCTAACTTGCTCTCTCTTTCACCTCCACTTTTTCAATATTGGTTTAAGTACTAAAATATCTGCTTCTCAATGCTGGAGATATTAGGTTCTTGGCCAGTCTTGGCATGAGTCCCAAAAATTAGAAGTGAAAGAACTGAGATAGATATGGGAGTGGAAGTAAAGCTTTCAGTGTTTATATAAAAATTTCTTTTGCAGCTCTTGCGAAATGTCTCTTTAACTTTCACCATGCCAGTTTGATGAAATTAAACATTTTCTGGAACAGATCAGGACAAAATCCTTATATGCCTGAACTGGAAGTTTTCACTCTAGATTGTATTAACACATGTATCGTAGTTTTGAAGGGCTGTATTGAGATTTAGAGGAAAAAAGTAAGAGCAAGACACAAATGAGTTTAGAAGTCAGTGCCGGGAATGATTTCACCTAATGAACGCTTGTGACTGAGTGAAGTGGAGCAGGCAGTGCAAATGCAGGGCTAGAAGGCACATGCTGCAGAGTAATTAAATTCCATTGGATTTCTACTGAATTATTTACAAGATATTATCTCAGGGAAGGAACTAGCCACGTACATTGCTGAGCCACACTTGGAGCTCATAGGGTGTCTTTGCCTCAGGATGTCTGTTATCATTTCTCTTTCACTGTTCCAAATAATCACCCTTCTTTTCCTGAAGAGTGAAGCTTTCAAGGATACACTATATTAGATCTAAGGGGGTTCCCTGAACCGAAGTACGGAGATGCTTGCTAGCAAGCTAGTCATTTGGGCAGACACCATTTCTAAGAACTGCAGCATAATACATCAGAACCAACCTGTAGTTGTTCTTGACGCTCTTTAAATGTATTTTTCTCATCTCTATGAACCTGTAGCTATCTGGAGACTAATGTCTTGAAGTGACAGAGATAAAGCAACTGTAAAATGTAAACACAGTAAACCGAAGCTTTTCAAACAGGTCAGGATGCAGCTGGTTATCAGTACAATCTCTGCTGGAGTACTATGTTTTGAGGAGATCAGCTCCCCACAATTTGTAGCAATGATCTCAAAAAGATCTTGAAGGTTGGGCTTCTCTGAAAATACAAAAAGTAATCAGGCATATGAAGACGGATGAAAACTGCAGTTTTATATACCTTGATGGAATTAAAGGAAAGCTGATGGCATGAGGTGTTCATGGCGTGAGGTTGCTCTGGCATACTGTGGTTGCCTAACACTAACAAAGTTGAGACTGAGGTAATATGCCTGGCCACCAGAACACTTGTCAAATGTGGGCCTGATGTTTGGTGATGCATTGATGTTAAACAATCTTTTGGTTGTTTCAATCTATATATACACTCAAGATTGGAAGACACATCTGCAAATGAAGAAAAACTTGTTGGTGGTGTTCCCAGTACATAGGGTACACCTTGTTGAGGAAGACAAGCCTGCCAGTCTGGAAGGCTGAGGCATGCTTGATGATTTTGTTGCGTTAATCATATTTCAACTTGAGTATAGTGATGAAGTTACTATTGTTTGCATGTACATATTTCTTTCTTTAGTAATTTGTCAACCTCCTATTTTATACAGAGGGTATCTTGTCAGTGCATCTGCTGTGAGGTGGATCCTATAAAGGACGTGAAAGAATCTATCAAATACCTCCTAGCACAAAGTTAAACTTGTGACAATAACTATCAAGACATAATGAAGATAAGCTTGTACCAGTGGTTATAGATTACTTTGCTTAGTACTTCAAAGCTTGGACTGAAAAGTTAAGCTTGATGGTTTTGGACTCTTAGTTTTCTCTGTGCAGCAACTTTGGGAATGATTTATTTTTGCACTTCAGATCTCAGTGTGTCTCAGCCTCAGAATAGAACTCAATTCTTTGCTTGCCTTATAACTTCATGGTGAATTTTTAAGTGTTTGTCTATATAATATTTTCCCCTGCACATATAATTTTGACCAGTAAGCAGCCAGATAGTATTAGAAGTGGTTTTTTAAAGGATTTTTTTCTAAAACACAGGATGAGAAATCATGATATGGGACAAGGCAAACCTGTACAGTTTCTTGTCATAAGATGATACCAGATACCATGTCAGTCTTAGTGCACTTTGAAGTGTTTTAGAGCATAATATCTGCACCCCAAAGGCTCTGCTTACCTAAGACAACTGAAACCTTACAGATGAGAAGCATTCTTCTCATTATTGGTCTAATCTAGGTTTCCTGTGGGACATTTGCACCCTGCATGGATTTTCTGCATAAATGCCATACTTATGCTGTCTGCTGCACATCTTTTTTAGTGGCAAATTAATCAGGTGAATGCCTACAGTTGTTCAAACACGGTTCATGTGTTGACTCTGTTTTGACTTCATTGTTAGCACTATTATCACTCTCAGATGGTTTCTGAAGTTCTTGCAGACTAGGAAAAAAAATGTCTGTTCTTTCCTTAAAGACAGTATTGCACCATAACTTATTTACTGTCAAGTATGGGAGCTGCAGCTCAGTTTATGTTGCTTTCCTTGCTACTCTTGGCTTATCTTCCTGTTGCTTTCTTGAGCACCAAATCATTGTTGAGCTTCAGTCTGAGTGTCATTCATCAGGCTCCCTTAACCTAAATAATAACCTTCTATCATTAAACCTATTTATGAAACTATAGGGTTGTGCAAGATTGTGGAGGGTTGTGCCAATATTTTATATGGATTACTTCCTCATGAAATGATGAAAAACACCTCTCATAGGTGACTTTTCAGAAGGAATTAAGGAGCTATCAGATTTAGTTATTATGGAATTATGTGTTCTCTTGGGTTTTGGCTTTTTTAGTTGCATACCTGAAAGATGTTATAATTCCTTCAGCCTACAGGTTTTTCAGGTACAAATAATTTTTTTTCCTCTTCTGGCTTGCGTTTTAGGTTAGGCAATGTGAAAGGGGTCTGATAAGCTAAAATGTATCTTCTAATGCATTCACCACCTGCACTGGAAGAAAAATTGTGTCTAAGGAAAGAAAATGGAGTAGTAAGAAAGCCAAACTTTGCTCACATCAGAAGCAGTGGGGACGTCACAGAGCTGAACAGTGATGAAGAGTCAGATGACCCTTGTACATGAAACAGTTGGGGAACATAAAAAGTAGACAATTTGTTAGAATGAGAACGAGTCATGCTGAATAATTTATTCAAACTTCTGCTCTTCTACTGTCTGCAAAATGTTAATAAGTAACAGGAAGAAATTTTTCACTGTGAGGGTGGTGAGACACTGGAACAGGTTGCCCAGGGAGGTTGTGGATGCCCCATCCCTGGAGGTGTTCAAGGCCAGGCTGGATGAGGCTTTGAGCAACCTGGTCTAGTGGGAGGTGTCCCTGTCTCTGGCAGGGGGGTTGCAACTTGATGATCTTTAAGGTCCTTTCCAAACCAAACCATTCTATGATTCTATGATTCTACGAATAATAATAATTAAAAAAAATCCTATCCGCCTTTTTAGCAGAATTCTTTGAACCAATCCTGATAATTTAAATTAACATAAAATTTAAAAAGCTTTTGCATGAATGTTGAGACATTCATACACATGGTTTCAGTTTGGAGTTTGCTTTTCCTTTCTGTTGCTCCTGTATTAAACTAGGAGGATTTTGCATGAAGCTAGTAAAATCACAAGGATGAAAACTGAAGCATACGAGAGGAGAATTAGATCCCACATTTATGTATTTTGACTACTTAAGATTAACCATTCATGAAAAGTAATACCAAAAGACTCTCAAACAAGTTCTTATTGAAATTATTTTTCTGACTCAAATGAATTATGACAGTTCACTATTGCTTCACCTCTCCTTCTAGCAACTAAGTGATAGTGACATTTATATTAAGGTCATCTAATGTTTCTCATTAACATCTCTCATACCTTAGCTACCAGTGGCTTGTATTTTTGGCAAAGCTTGCCACCCGTGATAAAATATTATGCCTTTTATCCCTGTCTCAAGCTGTTCTTTTTCCTCCTTGCCACTCCAAAAAAGTTTTCATAGTAACAAAGTAGTCTCTTTTGAATGTAAAGTACAGAATACATGAGCAGACTCAACATCTTTGAACATATTTTTTATTTTATTAGGTTAGAACTCTGGAAACAGATGGTGGATTATGGCAGAAGCAATCAGTGCCCTGTGAGAACATGAAACAGTGTCTTGTTTTCTTTTGCAGTTTAGTTTGCTCCAAATTCAAAACAACAGGTTAATAGAACAGCCTCCTGGGCGAAGGAAATTCTTAAAGCTAACATAGTGAAAAAAAACTTTCCTCCAACCTGAGAAGAGATTTATAATATTACTAAAGGTGAACTGCATCTAAATCTTATTGAAGATCTGCTTATCTGTAAGTCTCCTTTTTTTGAAGTGAAACAGACAACTAGGATTTCCAGTTCTAAAGAACTGAGTTTTGCGTAACCTCTTTTATACACAAATTATTTAGAAATGTAAACATTTCCTTCATGTCAACTGATATGCAAGAACATGGTAATTAATAATCCATTATCACAAAATTGTTTGAAGCAGCTGGAACAGTAGCATAGAAATAAACATTTGTTTATTTTTCAAATTAGTCTGGAGTCATTCTGCTTAGCAATTCTAATTATATATGCTATAATGTAAGTGCTATATTCCTATTCTTTTTAAGAAGAATTTTTGAAATGCCACTGAAACTGGTATAATTTTTGCTATTTTGTGTAGAAAGTGTTTTATTTTTTTCTTAATGGCATTGTGCAAGGTTAAAAAAAAAGTTGGAATTAGGCTGAGAGAAAAAGTTGTTGTAGCTTTCAGTGAATTTATTGATTTATATTTCCCTATATAATGGAAGTAAGTTTATTTCTCTTGGTCATCCATTTCTTCACTGACTTTGTATGGTAGTCCATCATATTCCATTGATCTTTACATGTCATGCAACCGCAGACTGAAAATAACAGCTTCATCACACATGAGCAAACACTCCCTATTCATTCTGCAGGGGTGGGACACATTTGAATAGCGTTGACTGGTCCCTGATATACAACAGCTGGCTATGTTGGCAAGAGACAGCACTTAGGGGAGAGCTGGACAATGGGCAATACACTGCGTAATAGCTTGCGGTAATTTCTCCTTTAATTTTACCTGTTCCTGTATGTGGAACAGGTAAAGTGCACACATCATAGCTTTCACTCTGTGAGGGAAGTAAAATCTTGTAGTGGCAAGGTTATTGATCATTCTAGTTGAGCCACCATGTATTGTCTTCTGAGGGTGAAAGGGATGGTGACACAGGTAATAGTTTGTAATGCTCCACCCCAGGCATCTTTCAAGAATCATGATCTCTGCATTTATGTGTCTATTCTCAATTTCACAGAATTACTCAAGGATTAGTAATGTGTGCAAGGTAGTGGTGCTGGGACACTGAGATTTGAAGATACACAAAACAAGCTATTTTGATTTACTCTCTTGTAACAGACATAATAAATTGACAAGAGAGCTGTTTCATACAAGCTGAAAGCAGACTAGCTCTGTGAATTGCTAAAAGCAGGAATAATACAAAGATTCCTTGGATGTTCAAATGTGATGGTTCTGATCCTGGCTCTGCACAGCATGCACAGCAAATGGGTAGATAAGATGACTCACCTGAGCCAGTTTACATGAGAAAAAATATTATCCTTGGCAAAATCCCTTTCCGTCAGGCTAAAAGTAACATAAAAAAATTCCTGTTGTGCACCATGCTAACACACGTAGCTTGGGTGTGTCTTACACGTCATATTCCACATAAATTTCTGCAAAAACAGCCCTCATTAATGAAATGGTCCAGTGAGATATTACTATTCATGTTGTTGAACATATAAAATCCACTTTTTGAGATGCAGAATAAGAAAAGTTTGCTTATACCAAACCAGATGAGTGATTGTTTATGCTTTAGTTGTGACTCTCCAAAATTATAAAACTGTTGGTAATAAAAGTTGTATTAAAACTGTCCATTTTATGCAGATTCAATGGCTTCTTAACAAATGCAGGTGCATATTTGTTTTCTGTCTGATCAACCTCAGCTTTCCTAAGGCTGTGTAGCACACCAGAGGCATACAAACTTCAGAGGAAATAAAAGTTCATGCAAGCTTCAGAGAAAATTTTTGTTCAAATTTCAAAAGACTTACGAATTTGCCAGGCTTCTGAAGTCCCAGTGCAAAACCCTGTAAGTTAAACCAGTGCTGGAAAGAAAACATACTGGGGGGGAAGCAGCATGAGCCTTAGGAATCAGTTTTCAGATCCTATGCTCCTGTTTCACCCACAATAGCTCCTTTCAGGATTTATTATTTCAATAAATAAAAATTATATTTCCTTACTGTACCATCATTTAACATTTAAATGAACCAAACAATAAGCATTACAAGAGCATTTGAGAATTATATATGTATACTTTTCCTTTATTAGTGTCTGGTTATAAAAAGCAAGTATGTGCTAGGAATTATAGCCTCACAGTCTTGAACAAATTTGAATGCAGTAGGCTTCTGTAGATATACAATATTAATATATTTTTTTTTCAGTGAGAACAAGCATTTGTGAAGGTGGTAAGCAAGGAAATAACAGTTCATTTAATCCTTTCTGTCTGGTCTGAATCTTCATCAATCAGAAAACTGGTACATATATCTTAGGGTGAAAAACCTAACATGGAAGTCCACTAGCATTATGATTCCCAATTAGATTTGTTTGCATCTGCAGGTGTATTTTAAATGTGGAGCTAACTTTCAAAAGAACTGCATAAGCCATTTGGAAAATATGACTGGGAACCAAGGTATTATATTTGGATTGAAACATTGTCCCTTCATTTTAAGACTAAAAAAGACAATGCAATGATAAAAATTAACAAATGTAGTCTCCAGTCAGCCTACTGTTTTCTAAATTGGACTATCTGAAAAATTCTTCTGCATGGAAATGTTGCTTCCCATCTAAATTTCTTTAATATTAATTCATCACTTCTACTTTCTCTCTAAAACAGGTCAAATTTAAGAATCAGAGAAAGGTAGATGTTGGAAGGGACTACTGGAGGTCATCTTGTTCAAGCCCCCTGCTAAAGCATGGCCACCTAGAGTCATTTACTCAGGACCATGGCTTTTCAATGTCTCAAAGAAGGGAGACTCCACAACCTCTCTTGGCAACCCGTGCCAGTGCTCAGTCACCCTCACAGTAAAAAAGTGTCTCCTGATGTGCAAACAAAACCTTCTGTGTTTCACATTGTGCCTATTGCCTCTGGTCCTGTCACGGGGCACCACTGGACAGAGCCTGGCTCCATCTTCTCTGTACCCTCCCTTTAGGTGTTTATACACATTGATGAGATCCCCCCCTCAACCTTCTCTTCTCCACACTGAACAGTCCCACCTCTTTCAGCCTTTCCTCATAGGAGAGAAGCCCCAGTCCCTTGATCATCTTTGTGGTCTTTTGCCGGACTCTCTCCAGTATGTCCATGTGTGTCTCGTATGGAGGGACACAGAAATGGACACAGTACTCCAGGTGTGTTGCCTCACCAGTGGTGAGGGGAAGAATTGCCTCCCTCAACCAGCTGGCAACAGTTTGTCTAATGCAGCCCAGGGTATCACTAGCCACCTTTGCAGGAAGGGCACATTGTTGGCTCATGTTCAACTTCATGTCCAACAGGACACCCAGGGCCTTTTTTACCAAGCTATTTTTCAGCTGGGTGGCTCCCAGCTTACATTCGTGCATGGGATTGTTCCTCCTCAGCTGTAGGACTCTGCACTTCCCCTTGTTGACCTTCATGAGGTTCCTGTCAGCCCCTTTCTCCAGCTTATCAAGGTCGCTCTGGATGGCAGCATGACTCTCTGGCATATCAACAACTCCTCTCAGTTTGGTGTCATGAGCAACCTTGCTGCAGGTACACTCTGCCTAATCATTGTCCCCTGGGGTATATCACTAGTTACTGTTCTCCAGATAGACGTCATGCCACTGATCACCACACCCTGGACCTGGCTGTTCAGTCAATTTTCAATCCAAATCAGAATACAGTGCTGGTATAGATAAAATGTGACAATCCAGGCACTTTGTCACGCTTATAACACTAGAACTGCACTTATAATGCTAAAAATAATAATGGATTTAATTTCTTATTGTTTTCCAAGGTTCTCCCTGGAATAATTTATAACTTCAGAAAATTCAAAATTAGTGGACATATCCATGTGTTTACTTAAGTATTTGCACATCTATTTTTCTGAATATAGATCTCAAATGGATATTAAAGTTTCAATCATCCTTCCGAAGGAGGTTTAGGTGCTCTATTTGAATATTTTTTTTGTTTTGTAGAAAGAAACTATAAGAAAGTTATCTAGTTGAAATTGCCTAATCTACACATAACTGTACTTCAAAAAGTCATTTTGTGTATGTTGATTGTTTCTGTGATACTAATCTGTATTCATAGCTTTACACTGTTTTAAACTGAAGTGGAAGTATTAAAATACCGTAATAAAACTTTTTACTAAAAATGTTGAATTCCATAATTTTGTAACTTCATTTTCCAACATCCATATTGTGAATGACATGACATTCAAGAGGTCTTCTGACATGTCCAGAGGAATTTATAAACTTTAAACAGAGATCATGAGGAAAAACAAAACATCACTCTATGCACAGCATATTACACAGTGTTCTTGCCCAGGGGTCAGAGAACAATATAATTTTCTTTGCTAACAGCTGTCTTTCATAATAGCACCCAATCTTGATTTAAGACATCTTCAAAGGGAAACAACAAATGCAATGGAGACTGCAAGATACCTGTTCACTCCAAAAATCTTATTTATTGAGTAGCTAAAGGAAGATACCATTTCCTTATATATCATCTCAGATATCACATATAAAATAAAGCTTATAGCTGCAAATTGATAAGCCTCTGTAAAATGTGCAAAAAAAATTTAAATTAATAAACTGGTCAAATTTAGCTAAAAAGATATCTGATATAAACAACCTCTCTGCCATATTTCAAAGCCCAAAGTAAATGACAGAAAATGAGTTGGGGAAGTTCATCGACAGTTTGATGTTTTACTGAATATGGGCAAGAGTTTGTATTGCTCTTTAATGTTCTTTCCTGAACACCTGAAATATTTAATTTACAGTATTCCTCTGATTTTATTTGGAATGTGAAAACCTATCATAAATAATCCCAGTCTGAATTACATCAATTTGATAAAAGCAATATTCAATTTAAAACACGGTTTATATAATATTATCTATATGACACACACTTAGTGACTTCAAGCACATTTCCAGGCCAGGATATCGCTGGTATAGAATATAGAATGCCCATTAAAAGTAACTGGAATTTTAAACATGGACCAATGACATGGCCCATAAAATTGCAAACATCTTCAGTAGGAGTGAGATCTCTGAACTTGATCCTTGTTGTCCAAATGACAATTTATAGCCCTCTTTACAATCTGAACCAAGAACAATTCTATAAACTAGCCTTGAAATTAAGACTACAGTAAATATTCAGCACAGTAAATGATAAAGTATGAGTCACTTTTTTGTTATAAAAATCTGAGAAAATATAGGATTTCATAATTTTTGTTTCCTTCATGTTTCAAGACTGCATTATGCTAAAGTATTTGTCAAATGTTTACTGAGAAATCTGCAGAGTTTTAATCCTTTCGGCTCATATAGTTTTTCAGATTAGAAAGATCTTTGCATTTTCTATTACATGCTATGTGTTTCTTAGCCTGTAAGTGCCTTCTTTTGTTCAACATATAATTTTTCTTCCCACTTCATTTTTATATTACTTATTTTCCTCCCCATTTGAAATATCTATCCATATTCCTCTCAACATTTCAGATAAATTCTCTGTTATGTTCTTAAATTAGTCCAAAATGTCAATATCAGAAATCAAGGACTATGATTTTTAGTATTAGTCTTGATCATCTTAACAATAAGCATTGCTGCCAAGAGGTCGTTTCAGGATGAGAAAGTTCAAGTGCCAAGAGATAATGGCTTATGATTTAAATGACTCTTCAGTTTAACAAGAATTTTATCAGATTGTAACAGTCTTTTTCATGCTTGATTTCTCCTGTAATCAAAGTACCCTGTAGGAAACACCACTTTTTTTTTTTTTTCACTAACAAAAGGATGATAAGAAAAACAAAACAGAGAAAAGGAAAAATGAAAACAAAGCAAACAGACTGATGCATTATTTTTAGAGATCTTTGTTTAAGTTTTTCAGATAATCTGCATTCATCTTCCTCAACCATTTAGAAAAAGGGAAATTTATGATTTTCACGCTTTTGCGCCCATCTAGAACCATCACAGAGTGCTGTAGTTTGGTGTGCTACCAGAAACACACTAACCAGAAGAGGCTGGTGCTGCATGACTGTAAGGTAACTGGGATCATGTTCGCAAGGATACAGTGTACTGCTCTAACTGTAAAAGACGATAAAAAAAACTTTGAAGAATGTAAATAGCATCACACTATTGTTTTTCAAATGGGAAGACTGTACAATGACATCAGCATTTTAAAAGCATTTATCTTTGATGAACCACTAATATGCTGGGCGAATTTCTGTTATTAATAACTCTTGTGCAATCCCATTATGACTAATGGGTTGCAATGTTTTAACCTAAACCAAAACTTGAGGCAGTGTGAAAAGGAAGGTTTACCTTTTTTTTTTTTTTTTCATTTAACAAGATAGCATAGCAATCTAATCTAGCTCCACTCTTTCCAGTGAAGTAGGTCCAAATTTTCACCAATTTGATAGATGAAATGAAAGAAATCTGCATAACTGTCACTCTCTGCAATTCTGAAATTTGAAAAGAACACTTTTATACATAAATTATCCGGGAAGTGCATTTCTCCAATGAGTATCCTGACTCTGAAATAGGTAGTGGAATAATTTACAATTTAGATAATTAAACAACTTATTACCTTATAAAGTGGTTTCAAGTTCAGATATTTACAAATATTGGTTGAACTTAATGACTTGCTTCAAATAAGTAAAAAGAAGACAAACTTCAGAGCAGCTGACATCTTTTACTTTAAAAAATTTACTAAAAAGTGATGCATTTTAAATCTAGTTCCTGAATACCCAGAGGATGTTGACAACTTTCACAAAATAGAGTGGGAACTGATATATAACCACCTCACTTGTTATCAGGACAGTGTCCAAAACACAGACCTAAACACTTACTAAATGTTCAAGAAGAAAAACAGTTAATGTGTAAAAACAATGTAATGTCACTTTGGTTGACTGTCATAGTACTGCCACTGATTTAAAAAAAAAATAGTCATATATTTCAAAATCCTACTGAGAAGCTCTGGAAACAAGATGAAATGACATAAATAATTATGAATAGATTGTTTCTCTCTGTCAGCATGTTTTGGGAGCGCCATTTAGACATGAACTATTAATAGCTAGTTACAGTGACTAAATGACTGCTTTTGATCTTATGTTCAGAAGCCTGACCTGGAAATAACTGAATTGAAATAAAATAACTGAAATTAAAATGATTAAACCACCAGAAGTCTCAAAGTAGGCTTGGAGAGATTTACTGACAGTTTTTGATAAATAAAGACAACTTTTTATATTTGCTTATAGTAACAGAGAATCTTCTTCTCAGAGGTATATAGTAATCACATGATATGTGTGATATTCACAACATATAACATTGAAATATAATTTAATTACCTTGTTTCCCTGGACACTTTGAGAGACTGTAGAGGTCCTGGTTATTAACAGAGTATCTGAATACATTAGAGGATTGTATTTACAGCAGTGAAAAGGCTTTCTGTAAATAATAAGCGAGCTTTTCTGTTATGGATTTTGATCACCAGATGTAGCTTCCTTGTCATAAGGGAAACAAAGAGAATGCAACACTATGCGAACTACTAGTTATGAGGGTTTGGCAAATCTGCACAGGAGCCTGCACAGTTCAATAGGTTGATAAATGACCTGGAAGAAGGAGTGAATAGAATGATCGAATATCTTAGTAAGGATACAGTAATATTCAGGATAGTTAAGCCTAAAGTGGACTGAAGATGTTCAGAAGAATCTCATGAGATTGAGCAGACAAAATTAATGATTAAGTGTACTTGAATAAATGTATTGTAAGTAGATCTATACAGTGACATATTTCCAGTTATCATGTTGTTGTCAGATCTCTGAGAACATCAGCTCAATGTTGCATTGCAGTCAAAATGGCAAATAGATTATGAGAAGTTATTAAAAAAGGAAAGGAGAAATAGAGAATATCATACTGCTCCTCTGTAAATGCATGGTACACCATTTCCTTTAATACTGTAAATGGTCTTTAAGAAAATATACCAAAGCATGAAAAGGGATAAGAGAGGGAAATATGCTGCTCAGAATCACAGCTGCTGTGAGAATCGTAGAGCCCTTTTCAGCATGGAAAACTGGAGGAAGTCTAAAGCATGACTAATAATATAACAGAAATGGTTGTATGTCTTGGTGGCTCACTGCTCAGTTTTTTGGGTAGCAGATTCAGTAAAAACATTAAGTACTACTTTTTCATTAAAGTCATAATTTAATTGTGGACATTCTTGCAGTAGGATCCTGTGGGGACCAAAACAGCTTTAAAGAGGGATTAGGCAAATTAGCAGATATGTAACTGTTAAGCAAGCAGTTTGAAGAATCTCTGGCTCAAGCAGGATCTAAATTACTACCTGTGGGAAATTTTAAGAGGGGAGAGATGGATCAGTTTACGTACTCCTCAATGACTCACTGATGGTCAGTGAAAAGATGTTTCAAGTAATCTGGAACAGGACTCCAGGTTGTACTGACCAGTTCGCACATGTAGTAAATTAGCACACATTACTATGCCTGTATAAAAGATATCTCTTCACTCAACATAATAAAAATATTTTTAAGAAGGCTGAGGGTTTTGATTGGTTTTGTTTGGTTTGGTTTGGTTCACTACTTTGTTTTTTTGTTTTTTGTTATTTGTTATTTTTTTTTTAAATTTTGCCACCTGAATAGAAAGTCAGCATTGCTGTCAGGGATATAGACCATAATGTTGTAAAATTAGTGTTTGTTCTGTTTAGGGAAACCCTACAGAACGAGTTTTCTCTTATTCATCTCCACTAAGTGGGTTTTTGGATAATAGAAATTACCATATACATGAAGAAGACATTCAGGGCAGGAGAGTATCATATTAGTCACTGAAGCAAACATGACGCAGTTTTGGGATGGAAAAGGAAAGAAAAGACAATACAGTTTTGTGGAAGGGGACGAGAAGACGTAAAGTCTTTAGAATTGAGAGAGTAAGCTGTGAGATTGATAAACAAGACTGATTAGGCTAGAAAATCTATCTCCAGCTCTTAGCAGCATAGTCCAGAAACCATATTAAAACTTAGGCAAAGACATGTGTGCAGTGTTTGCTTATTTTTGTTTTAATATGTGTGTCTCAAGGGTGAGATAAACCATCTCTTTAGAATTCAGTGCAATGATAATAAAGCTATGCAAGCAAAGGCCTTGGGGACTCAGCTCCAGCAGTGACTTCAAGAGTCGTGAAATGTTGCAAACTCAATTACAAGATCCAAGCTCCTGGAGACAGAGGATCTACACCTGAAGAATGTGTCTACCTCATTTTGTTCCTAGAGACCTGTGATCTCCACTCATACTCATCGCACTGGACTGACTAACATGGCAATTTGATGAGGATATAAAATGACAACAGGGATTGGGTATCTCTCTTGATTAAGCATAAGCTAAAATTAACCAGCATCACAAGAAACAAAGTTCACATGCAGTCTATTATGTCAGCTTGAAGAAGATTACTTTAGAAGTTTAGTAATCATACAGTTCCATTATCAAGTTACTAACTGTATTTATGTTAAACAGAAGTATTATATATTAACTTTCAACTCCACTTCTTTTGCATCGCTTCTGAAAAAAACAAAAAACAAAACCCAACCAACAAAAACATCCAGCACACTGATATTGGAGGAAAAAGAGCAAATAAGCCATCTATTTTCCTCGGACACACACTTTATAGCATCTTTTAACCCAATTTGCCAGTTTCTAAATCGCAAGCATCGATCCATATACTATTACAAACCATGACCTCACCCGTGTTTCAGCCCACTGGCTTACAATGAGCAAACCAAGTAATTGAATGCAATCTCAGTGGCAAAACAGCATGAAGAACATTAGAAAAGATGACCTCTTCTCGCCACTCTCACCTCAGCAGTCCATAAAATTCATGGAAAAGCTCATCGGTTTCTGCAATGCATTCCTCAAGGAGTGTGAGGGTTCCTGAACTCTGTCTTTAGCCACTTGGAGAATTCTGCAGTACTCTCCATGAGAGCTCCTCTCCTCTGCCCTACTTGTTGAAGCATGCAACTTGCCCTACTCTGCAGGGGTTTGTGATGTTATTGAACCACTGCTGTGTAGTGGAGCACTTTGAAGATCTAAAGTGCATCATTGAAAGGAAAAAAAAAAGCAAACAAAAAATACCTCAGTTTGGAAAGCTGAAGGCTGAATTGACTTACTTTTCCATTGCATATATGAAATGCAGGCACATATACAACAGAAGCATCATATAGTCAATGTGGGAAGAAAAACATAAAGGAACTCCATTTTTCTAAAGCAGCAACAAGGTTAGCCAACCTATTTATTATTATTTCTTCGTACCTCCTGTGGGCAATATCCCCATGCACATCTACGTAATATTGACTAAGTTTTATTGTGATATTCAAAAATACTATCTATGCTGGTGAGCTACATGTACTGTATTCTAAAAGTAAGTGATACTAAGTGAAATACTTACATATAGCTAACTTTTTCTGACAAATTATTGTTGGGAGTGAAGAACTAAAAGTGGAAAAGAAAATACAGAAATTTTTAGGTAGGACCTGCTCTTCTGACAGAATTTATTTTGTTGTTCTCTCCAGTTTATAAGGATTCCCGAATACTGTCTTTGATGGGTGAGTGCAGGAAGGGAGAAGGATCTTGCTTTTTTTTCCCCCCCCTCAGCGATGGTAGAAGCTTCTCTCAGCTCCACAGGGAATGATGCACATGTATCCATGAAGGATCTTCTGATTTCCCTACCTCACCTTTCTATATTATCCTCTATTGTCAGACTCATATTCTAATACTCTAAACTCACTTCACTACCCCCAAACACACACTCACATGCATTGCCACCAGACCTCTCTACATACGAGCTGCTCCTGCCCAGACTTGGAGCAGGATGAGGAGCTACTAGTATTTGCATGTGGGAGAAAGTTACATCTAATCAGATAATTGTTGTCAACTTCCCTGTAGACTCCTGTGGTCAAGTGCTCTGGTCTGTTCCTTCACTGCAAATGGATTGTGAGAGGGTAGCCCTGTAGATGGTATGTATATGTTTGAAGTTCATGGAAGGCTACATTTTCCTATTTTCTCTCCCTGTGGTTGTCTGGGTTTCTTTGAGAAACAGCCAGGTAGGCTGAGCTGGTAATTAGTCTGAGAGACAAAGGCTAATTGCCCAATTATCCTAAGGAGGACAGCTGGGAAAGTTAGTGTCCAGAGCCAATTGGAGCAGATTTGTGTTTAAGAACAGATTCCAGATCATTATAGTGGATAAATGCTCTTCCCTTAACAAAAATTATTTCTAGTTACAATAAAATCTCTCTTAAAAAAAAACCAAACAAAACCACAACACCCCAAACTAAAAACCTCACAAGACAAAAACCGTTGTATTTTCTATAGGTCAGATATTAATCTGTGGTGGGTTGACCGTGACTGGGTGCCAACCTAAGTGGCCTACCAAAGCCACTCTATCAGCTAGACAGGAGAGAGAAAATATAACTAAAGGCTTGTGGGTTGAGACAAAAACAAGGAGAGATCACTCAGCAGTTACTGCCAAAGGCAAAATACTGTCATGGGCAAAACAGCCCCAACATGGGGAAAATTAATTTAATTTATTACTAATCAAATCAGTGTAAGGTCATAAGAAATAAAACCTAAATCTTAAAACACCTTCCTTCCACCCATCCCTTCTTTCTGGGCTCAAGATTACTTCTGATTTTCTCTAGCTCCTTCTTCCCAATGGTGCAGGTGGACAGGGAATGGGAGTTGCGGTCAGTTCCTCACATGTTGTCTCTGCTGCTCCTGCTTCCTAACTGGGAGGACTCCTCACTCTCTTCCTCTGCTCCAGGCTGGGGCCCTTCCTGTGACAGGCAGTCTTCCATGAACTTCTTCAGCATAGTCCTTCCCACAGGCCGCAGTTTTCATGAACTGCCCCAGCATGGGTCCCCCACGGGGTCACAGCTCCTGCCAGCAAACCTGCTCCAGCGTGGGCTCCTCTCTCTCCCCATGGCTCCACAGGTCCCGCCAGGAGGCTGCTCCAGAATGGTCTTCCCATGGGGTCACAGCTTCCTTCAGGCACATCCACCCACTTTGGTGTGGGGTCCTCCCCAGGCTCCAGGTGTATCTCTGCCACACCGTTACCCTCCACGGCTGCAGGGGCACAGCTGCCTCACCATGGGCTGCACCATGGGCTGCAGGGGAATCTCTGCTCCAGCGCCTGGAGAACATCCTCCCCTCCTTCACTGGCCTGGGTGTCTGCAGAGCTGTTTCTCTCAAATATCCTCACTCCTCTCTCCCAACTGCTGTTGTGCAGCATTTTTATCCTTTCTTAAATACATTGTCACAGAGGTGCTACCAGCATCACTGATGGGCTCAGCCTTTGCCAGCAGTGGGTACACCTTCGAGCTGGCTGCCACTGGCTCTGTTGGACATGGAGGAACTTATCAAGTTCTCACAGAAGCCACCCCTGTAAGCCACCCTGCTACCAAAACCTTGCCATGCAAGCCCAATACATCATCCTACATGTGATGCTATTAAACTATTCCCTTAGCTAGCTAACCAAAAGCACACTTTTAAGAAATTCACAGTGCATCTACATCAATGGCTAGTGAGAATTAAGAGTTTGCTTTTGAAATGAATGTCCTGATTGTTCTCCGTTGTAACATTTGTTGAACCCTCTCAGACCATGTAGACTGGACGTGTTTCGGATTAAAATAGATTGAAAGATGAACTACAGAATTGTGCTTAATGCCCTCCAACTACTAACAGGCGTTCAACCTGTGAGGCCAGACTAGATATAATGTGAAGTAAAAACCTTATAAATGTACATGGTGTGAACATTAGGTCCTCAGCACCAATTGTTTTGCTGCACAAATCTACTTATATGTGTAAGAGCAAACAGTGTTGTTATTTGCTTCTGTATGCAAAACATCAAAGGCTCTGAATTGTGTTCCTGTTCTTAATTGTCCTCTAAAGTAATCCTTTATTTCTACTGAGAGTAGATATTACAGAGGAAGACAAACCTTAGTAGGCTAAAATAAACCTCTGTGGATGTTTCCATTGTTTTTTATTCTTAAAAAAATGGACTTCTATGTTTTAGAAAGTTTTATAATTTTTCATTGTAATTTTTATGACCAAATTTTCTGATTCTGTTAATTGTGCATCAATGCGTTGTTGCATTAATATGGTGTTTATAAATGTATATGTTTTGTGTATGTCCAGTATAGCAGACATACCAAGCTTATTTTAGATCATAGAAGACTTTCAAGCTCTTCTGCACTTTTCAGCAAGAACATCCTTAAATTTTTTTTTTTTTCTGTTGAGGAAACAATAGATGCACAACTTAAAAAAAAGAATGGTGGAAGCTGTTTTCAGTAGTTGAGCCTTAAGATATAATTTTTTTTAGTGGTAAGCTTAAAACCAGAAACTGTACTCACTAGCCTACTATACATTTTTTTAATTGGATTTGCAAGAATACACTACTAAACTTTATTACATAGTTACTTTTTACGTTGCCAGCAGGAGATCTTTATGAAATATTACAATAAAAACACATTTCTTCAAGAAGCAGTAATGTAATAAAATGCATCACTAGTTTTGACTGCATTGATAGCTTGTAGGAAGAAAAGTCCCTTTAGGGAGATGTGCTTTGTGTTCATAAGGAATAGGAAAGACTCTATTTTGCAGTGCATTAAAACCAAGGGAGCCATTAGTTTTGTATAATAAAAATCTTGTAAACACTGATAGTTTTATGGTTAGTCTTTTCAACAGCTGTTTTTCATAAGAATCTGGATACTTGAGTCATAACACTTTTCAAAAGGACCACATTAGCTATTTATTAACTCAGCTTATATTTTCTCTCCCCTGACTTAGATAATCACGAATACTGTTCCATTTTCAATCAATTGTAATAAAAAGTTATTTTCAATTTTGTTTAATATTAAACTATTTTGGAGAGTCCATTGACTTTAGAGCATGGATATTATTTTCTAGGGAGGATACAGAAAAAAAGAGCTCTTTTGGGAGGAGCAGAATGTGAAAAAATTTTAAACAAGCAGAAAAAATTCAACATCACCTGAAAGAAGCAAATACACATGATTGCTCAAGACAGTGGGACAGATTAAATGCAGATAGATGCAGTTCAAATTGTGTCATGGTTGTGTTTGAAGTGTCTTACTGTCCATCTGCAGTAAATCCTATAAATCTATGGACTCAAGTTGAAGGAAAACATTCAGTTTATCTGGAAACATTTATCTGATCTGTTTAGAAGGTCAAAGGCAGCTCACAGACCTCTTTGTGTGTTATTAATAGACTTTGAGGGTTTAAATTACATCAAAGGGATAGGATAATTGTATTGGAGAGAAGACAGAAATTTATGAAAAACTTGAATGGAAATCCGACTGAATAGGTTTGGTTAATCCAGTCAAGAGTACAATTCCACGGTGGGATTGCAAGAACATAGCTGTAGGAATGTTTACATTTTCATATTTTTTAACAATGATTGAGTGTTTTAAGAGTTTTATTCTTTTCTTCCTTCTATCCATAGAATGAAATTGAAAAGTAAAGTTATTAAAGAAAAAGACAAATCCTTCCTATTCTTCAGGAAAGATGGATCAGCACTAATTAAATGAAACACATGGGACTGAAGTTTCTCTGCAGAGAAAAACTACAATTTAAGTCTATGTTAACTCCCGTTCGTCAATGAATATGTTTGAGTTCTGCAGGCATAAACTTATTTCCTTTCCAAACTTTTCCCAGGGTAAGCATTCGTTCAGTTCAAACTTTTTAATCATTTTGCATAGACCCTCCTTGGTCCTTGTATCTTGACTACGTACAAATGAACAAGATAATCTCTGTGCTATGCATATTATGCTATTTTTTTTTCCTCAAAAAGACCTCTGAAACCAAAAAGAAAAGAGATACATTTTTTTTTTTTTATGGTGACCAGGAAGTTCTCCAAGAGAACAGATACAAGTGCTGAGGATGCTTAATGAAAGGTATTTGTGGAACTTCTAAGCTCTCACTGTTAGTCCTGCTAGTGTCTGCTGAAGTTCTAAAGCTGGCGGTAGCCAAGTATTGACTTATCATATTTCTTCTCTTCCTTTTCCTTTTTCATCAACCACCATAAAAACAAAGAAGTTTTTTTTTCCCTGCTCTTTAAAAAAAATCTATAAAAACAAGCAAAAAAAAGTGCATGAACCTCCTATACCAATGTTTAAAAGAAAGGACAGAGAGAGAAGGGATCTGTATCAAAATATTTCAGTTTGTTTACTAATAAGGTTTTTTCTTTGGAATCCTTGTAAAGAAACAAACAGGCTTCAGTGAGGAGGCCAGTAAATTGTCTTTTGAGTAAAAAGCCTGTGTTTACAGACTTGGTGTTGAAAGACAGCATAGAAAAATTCATGCTGGGGTAGAAGGTGTCTGGGCATTGTACCTACCTCAGCTACCAATAGGGCCAATAAATGCCCTTATCTCAATGAACGTTTCTGAATGCCCGTAGAGGGAGATATTCACCTAAGTTTAAACTCAAACTAGAGGAACACACAGAATCTCCTTCTGGAGGTATACAAAAGCACCAGCTTGTTCTCATAAGCTGTACAATACTTAGAAGAAAACCCAGATCCTTCACTGGACACCAAGACTGCAGCTGTAAGTTGACTGTTCACCAAACATGAACTTGAATCCACTTGAATAATGAATTTTACCTGAAAAATCGTCAGCAACACACATTCTTGTGTCTTAGATTTTAGTGTTGTAGGTAAAAAAAAAGTGTGACAATATTACTTGTAAAATCATGGGTTTATTACAGCTGCCTTCTTTCCCCCCCCTTTAATTCACCTTCATATTTCTACTAATTTGCTCTCATTGAAGATTAAATGTTGTTTTTCAGTATGTTCTCCTTTTAAACCTTAAATTCTAATACCACTAAAAGAAGACTCCACAAAGCAAGCCCCGAATAAAACGTTCACTCTATTTGCTGGTGTTTCAAGCATTAAATTAATATTCTTGAAGTTCATTCATTAAGTTTCTAACCTGTAATTAGGATTCAGGCCATGCTGTTGATTAGACAGGAGAAAGCAATCAGCCCACAGAGAAAGGCAGCTTTTCATCTGAATCCAGTCAGGGAAAGCAAACACACTCTAAAAAGGGTTTCTGTGGTATATAGATATAATTACAATGAAGGAAAAGGGAAAAAAGAACTTGGAATCTTAATGAACATGAAATAGGATGTTTCAGACTTGAGAACTCCTTGCAGCAATGTTAACTTTCTTAGTATCAATCCTATTGATCAAAACTTGGCAATAGATAGCAAAAAAAGTTTTTCCATAATTTATCTAGTGTGCTTCATTATATTCTAAAATGTCTAAGGTGATTTATTACAGCTAGTAGATCCATGAAAACGAAGGGCAAGATGGTGTTTGCTACCACCATGAAAGCAAGCAACAAGATGATGGCGGCCATATCAGAAACAAATCAAAACAAAACCAAAACAAAACCCCAGCCCTTTAAAGTACTACAGGGATGAAGAACATTATTAGAATGGCAGCCACTAACACCCTTGGAGGTGAGATCATCCAAATATTTCCAATATACAGCATAGAAAAATGAAAATTTATATTTGCTACAGGGAATGCAATTAAACTTAATTACATCTGAATAGGCTGAATCCTGCTCTTAATTAACTTTCCTGAAGTTCCATGAGCTCTACTGTTATCTGACAGTTGTTCAAGTGTTCTTATAAATCAGATCACTTAAAAGCTGTATAGTTTTAGCGATCTAATTTTAGACTTCTGGAAATCTTATTTAGAACAAAATAATGAAGTTTTCTCAGCTGCTGTTAGCTTATGAATTGCTTTTTTGTCAATAGATTTTGCCAATAAACAGCAAGGTTGTGTTAATTTTAACAGAAGGTGAACTGCAAAACTAAATCATTGTGTTAGTGACCAGTCCAAATGGCTAAGTCTTCCTTAACAGATCTTAAAGTATATATTAGGCAGTTTCTCTTAACTAGTTAGTTTACTAGCTGAAGTAGTAACTTTTATGTCTTGGATATTGTAAAACAGAACAGAATGTCATAAAACCTGTAGAACAATTAGATTTCCCAACTGTGTTGCTCTTAGGGATTCACCTTTTCCAGGGAACTCCACCCAGGTTTCCTCTTAAATCCATCCACCACCCTGCTCAGTAGGATCATACACATTCAACTGGTAAGGATATTATCCTTTCTGAGAAGAAACCACAACAGAGCTAAAATAAAATAGTTTAATCTCAGCACTTTATTTACTTTTAGATCTACAGGCCATTCTGGTAAATTATTATTGCTTAATACTGAAATGACAAGAAAAGGACCAACTCTAATGTCTGCAAAAAGCAAAGATATTCAAATGTAGTCCATATGATTTTTTTCCCAGAAATTTCTATGTGTAGTTTTGTTGTGTTTATATAGCTCAGTTTTCAGAAGTTATGGTTAAGAAGCAGATCTGTAAAATCTATAGCAAGCACTAACGTATTTCTAGTTCTGGGCCAGTGCCTGTATTAGGAACTTGTGGACCAGTAAATAAGCTTTTGCCATTATTCGTAAAGGCCACAGACTTTCTGTTGACCTCACTGTCAGGTGTCTTATGACTTTTCTAAGCTTGTCATAGCCTGAACTGGTCTCAGTTTATTCAGTCAGTCATCTAATAGCAGCCGCATAACTATTGTCTAACCTGCCTTAGCTCAACTAGATTAACAAAAGTGAAAACCTGCCCCTATTGAAGTTGCTGGGAATTTACAATTGATACCAGTATGACTGAAAAACCGTAAGGACAAAAGAAAAGTGGTGTGACTATTTGGTCCGATATGTAGTATAATCGATAATATAGGTAACATAAAAAATATAACGTAACATTCTGTAATGCCCTAGTCAGTTACAGTCCCACTCTATGGTTATATGGCATGACCCTGAGTCCTTCCAACGTAGGAGATTCCCATACACATCCAAAGGAATTATGAAAGTCAGAGGATGCATATCTGATCTGCCAAAGAAGACAATACACTTTCAGATCTTTAGGCAAAGCCAATGTACCACAGGAAAATAAAAAAGTAGTAGTAAAATTGACTGGCAGGCTTGAGTTGACAATGTGAGAAAGGGAAGAAGAAAAGAAATGAGATGGGAAGACAGTATAGGACAACAAATAAAAGCTTGGTTGATGGGAAAGGAATAAGAGAAAGACAATTTTTCATCTAGAAGAGAATAGATGTTATGCCAAACTCACTGTCTAAGAGTGGGAAGCTAATTATGCCTTTGAAGAGGTTAAACCTTCAATGACAGCTGGTGTGTGTAACAACAGGTAAACCAAAGTTTTGCTATGATATGGAAACTGATGGCTCTTGCCTACCTGTGGGAGAAAATATACTTAGAGAAGTGCCTATGAAACTAAAAATTTAAGTTTGGGGAATCAAATGCCAAAAAAACATTGAGGATGAAAAAAATACAACTTGAGTAGTTATTTAGAATCTACACTTTCAAGTGTGTGTGAAGTCTGTGTAACAGCAACTTTTGTTCAGGCGAGACACTGTTATGAAGATCTAAGGGAAACAGACATAACATAGATTATCTAGGCATGCACTAAATCAAAAAGAGTGTGAAATTTGTGGAACACAAGAGGCTGGGAACTTGGTACAAATGATACAGTAATGTTCTTTTGTTTCTTCCTTGGGATCATAGACAGTGACATGGTCTACTTATGAATTTCAACATGGAGCCAGTATCTGAACATAAAAGAAGTTCTTTTGTTCACTCTAGTTTTTTAATTTTTTGTATGTATTTAGATGTGAAGTTGTTATAAAAGCTTAACATTTGTCTGAGAAATCTTAGGTGGTTTTGGCTTCTGTCACTGCTAACATTCAAGCACTTTCAGAAATGAACAAAAAAATAAAAAGCTGTGTTTTTAACTCTCTTCTCTTGAGGAAAGAAACACAATTAAATGGTTTATCAATTAGTAAAGGTGCCTGAGTATTTTCTTTCTAAAAATACTGCTTTGTTAATAATTTCTTCGAGGTTTCACATTTGTGACTGACACCTTACAGAACTAGAGTATTTGCCTTATAAGCACATATTCCTTTCTGGAAGCTACTGTGGTAAAATCATCAAGACAACTCCTAAAGGAATTTCACTGATCCTTTGAGAGCACACAAAATCCTTTGAGAGTCAAGGGGACTAACAAACAAGTAAATTAAAAAAAAAAAAAAAAAAAAGGAAAAAGGTGATCAAGAGATGAGTCCCACATTTTGTCAAATTTGTCTAAATGATGAAAGGTAGAAGGACATGTAGTAGCAATTTAAAATCATAGAAGGATATAAATAGCAAAGAGAAATTATTTAAAGGGAAAAGGAAGAGTAAGTATGAGAAATGAAACGCAATTACAAAAGGAAAAGGTGATTCATAATTTTAGAAATCACTTCTGGCCTGGGATCTGTTCAATGTATTGCTGGCTGATGAAGCAAGAGAGCCATAGCCTGTGATATTTATGAGACCAGAAAAACTCCTAGGGAGTACTGCTTTGGATGAGTGCAGCAAATTAGATAGAAAGTAGCAGAATTCTAGAGATTGGAAACAGGAAAGTTCTGTGATTAATTGCTCAATTTCATTCCCAGCTGAATTCTACTCACTGCTATATCAAAGCTGAATGATGCACTGTTACTATAAAAAAAAAGATTCCTGTGATTTTTTTTTTAATACAGTGAGACAAATTGGAACACAGATATTTTAGAATAGCACACCACATTCTGTGGGAGAGAGGGTGAACTTACATAAGCAGGACTATATTAATATCTCCAGGTATTATTGAGTCCATGACTTCTCTGTAGATTGACAGTGGTCCCTGAGTTCTTGATAGTGTTTGCAAGTTACAATCCTATCATCGTATGTTTTACCTTAACCACTGAACTGGGTGGTGCTGAGGAGCTCTATGTTTTACTGTTAAGTACCCATATGCACTGAAATTATCACTTTCAGCTATCTGTGTTCATGACACAGACATTTGAACTAAAATAATCAAAATATATTTTTTTAAAAACGTTAATGAATTTTTTTTTCTGAGAGGAAAATCATTGCATGAAGAATGTATTACAGAAGGAATCCTGAAGTGTTAGACCTAGTATGGGTGTGTGTGCAGAGACCCAGCCAAGCAGGATGCTAGTGAAATAAAGGTGATATGTAGAATCCATTGCCCAGAGTAATCAAGAAGAGAAAAATAAACAAACAAACAAAAAATCATCTAGTTCCAACCCCCCTGCTATGCAGTCATTTGTGCATGAAAGCTTGGCATGCTGTTTCTTTTATTGAAGCTTCCGACAGCCTACTGTAAACATGCTTTGATACATGTTAATATCATGTAGTTCTTTAATCTTTCCAGGAATCTCCATTTCCAGTGTCTTATCCCTTTATTTCCGTTGGGCATTCAATTATTTACCTGAAGTCTTTGATAAATTTTTTTATTGTTGTTTTGAAAATAAGGCTATTTTTGACCCTAAGCACACATTTAATCATGCTGAGCCTATTGGTGTAAATTTAGCATTCCAGAAAGGCAACATGGTGCAATTTTTTTACAGAATATATTTAGCAGTTATATTTGGAGTTCATAGCTTTAGTGGTAAGAGGAAGGAACTATAATAAAAATAACAAATTAATCCAATTTGTTTTCAGATATGAGTACGTTGCAGCATCTTCTTCCCCCTCTGCTTCTTCATATGCAAGACATGCAGGATTGTCAAGAAATGCTGTTGCAACTCTGGCACACTGTTATGAACATAGAATCACAGAATGTTTTGGGTTGGAAGGGACCTTAAAGATCATCTAGTTTCAATCCCCCCTGCCATGTGCAGGGAACCTTCCACTAGACCAGGTTGCTCAAAGCCTCATCTAAACTGGCATCAAACACTTCCAGGGATGGGGCATCCACAGCTTCTCCAGGTAACCTGTTCCAGTGCCTCATCAACCTCACAGGAAAAAAAAAAAAAAAAAACCTAATAGCTAGTCTAAATCTACCCTCTTTCAGCTCAAAACTGTTACCCCTTGTCCTGTCACTACACTCCCTGATAAAGAGTGCCTCCCCATATCTTGATGGGCCCCTTTCAGGTACTGGAAGGCTACTATTAGGTCTCCTTGGAGCCTTCTCTTCTCCAGGCTGAATGACCCCAATTCTCCCAGCCTGTCCTCATAAGTGGAGGTAATCCAATTCTCTGATCATTTTTATGGCCCTCCTCTGGACCTGGTCCAACAGGTCCAGGTCTTTTTTATGATGGGGCCTCAACAGCTGGACTCAGTACTCCAAATGGGGTCTCACAAGAGCAGAGTAGGGGGGGGAATCACCTCCTTCGACCTGCTGGTCGCACTTCTTTTGATGCAGCCCAGGACCCAGCTGGTTTCTGGGCTGCAAGTGTACATTGCTGGCTCATGTTGAGCTTCACCTTGACCAACAAAAGAAAAAGAAAAAAAGAGAGACCAGCTTTCTTCCTTTGATCTTCTTTTCCCTTCTACTTCTTGGGTAAATTTAACTGTTCTTTTCACCTGGGGAAGCCTTTGTTTCAAACAACAGACTTTCTTTTAGTCTCGGTATTTAATTTGTTTCTTTATAGTTTTTTCTCGCTCACCCTTGGTCACACATTTGTAGATTAGAGATTAAAATGAATCCTTTTTCGGTGCAGAAGAGATGTACAATGTATTCTATTACACCCTTGAAGCATCAAACAGCCATTTTATGAGGACACTTTAAAGAGGGTGTGTTAGATTTCAAAGAATATGTAGATTTTTCAGGAAAAAAGAAACTGGAAAGACTGAGTGTGGAAAAAACCAACTGATCATCTATATTGTAAGGAAAACTGTTAGGCAGGTAAGATTAGTGAGCAAGAATGGATTATTATTATTATTATCATTTTAAAATTTCCAGTCTTGGTTTTCATCCTTTTCAACTGCAACAGAATTAAAAATATATTAATGATCATATTTTCCCTTAATCAGTCATAGGGATAATTTGATTGATCATTCCTTTGTTAAACAAGATATAGCACATCCATAATAGGCAAGGAACTGTGCTGCAGTGCATATATTTATTCCACACAAAAAACCACCCCATGAAACAAACAACAAGTTCCTATGTTGAAACAACAGAACACTCAGAAGTTAACAATGATCTGTTGTGTCATTATTTGACCCTTTTGTTACCGTAATACAAACTTTATTTATAGGATCTGGTACTAATTCTTTTGCTGTTCTGTACCTCATAGATGCAGAGAATGAGGGAGACATCTTTTTCCTGCATCTTACACTGTGTATGCTTCCAGCAAATGGCAAGTTTTACTCATGTATTTTTTGGAGTTCATCAGTCAACTGATTTGGGACATAACACATGGTATTTTTACGATCTCAGTTAGCCTCTACCAAATTTCAGTTTCTAGTACCCTGGGACTTTAAAACCATTAGAACAAGGAAGTGGTAGAGTCCAACAAACTCCGTCTTTCACTTGTGTATGTACTAATTACTCCTTCTAAAAGTAATATCCAAATGCCAGGGAGGCATCTTTGTCTATTTAAACAGCATCTCTTTTTGCTATTATAGAGATCGCAAAGTTATCTGTCTTAGAATTGGTGTAGGAACACGGAAACAACCACCCTCTATCAATTTAATTTACTTTCAGTTCAAGATAACCAACTAGATGGTTAGTTGGGAAAAGTGCACAGAAATCCATCCCTTTACTTTTAAAATGCAATATATGACAAACTTGGGACCCAGAGAGATTAAAGTCTGTAATCACAGAATCACCAAATGGCTGAGGCTGGAAGGCACCTCTGCAGATCATCTAGACCAACCCCATGCTCACACAAAGATCAATTAGAGCAAGTTGCTCAGAGCTGTGTCAAGCTTGGTTTTGAATATCTCCAAGGATCGAGACTCTACAATTTCACTAGGAGACCTGTTCCAGTGTTTGACAACCCTCACTGTAAAAAATTAAATAAGAAAAAAAAAATCTTTCATTCAGATGTCTTCTCCTCTCTTCCAGTTTGTATCCATTTCTTATTCTCTCAGTAGGTACCACTGAGCAAAGTCTGTTTCAATCTTCCTCTCTCCCCCCATCAGTTACGTATGCACACTGATAAGTTTTCCCCTGAGATTTCTCTTCTCCAGGATGAACAGTCCCAGCTCTCCCAGTCTCTCCTCCTACTTCAAGCACTCCAGTCCCCTGATCAGCTCTGTGGCCCTCTGTTGAACTCACCTCCGATATGTCCACGTTTTTCATATATTGGGGAGTCTGGCACAGGACCCAGCACTCCATATGTGTCTCACCAGGGTTAAGTGAAGAGGAAAGATCACTTCCCTTTACCTGATGTCAGTGCTCTGCCTAATGCAACTCAGGAGGCTGTTGTTTTATTCCAACCTTACCATGAGGGTTCGTTGCTGGCTTATGGTCAGCTTGTTATCCATAAAGACTTCCAGGTTCTTGTCTGCAGAGCTGCTTTGCAGCCAATCAGCATTAGGATCACACCTCTGCTGCAGAGGAGATGCTATTCTCTTGCTTGAGGTAAATAAGAAGAAAACTGCTTCCTACTTCTAATTCTGAAGACAGGATAAACTCTGAATACAAAAGGTTTTCATATCTACAAGAGCCCTATCCCCTAAATAGAAGCTGCAGCATTTAATAATGTTGCAGAAGCTAGCTAAAACACTCAGAAACCAAGCTTTATGTAAAGCTGAAAAAATTGGTTTACTGGTTCCCTGAAGAAGCCTGAGATTAAAACAATACAGATAGAGCACAAGCAGAATCAACCATTTTCCTTTACAGTGCCTCTGGATAGATATTACAGTATTCACTCAAGGATTCTTGTCACAATTTTCTCTTTTTTTTTTTACTATTATTTCTAGGATTTCTCTTGACTAATCCTCAGGTTGATGAAACTCTACAGTAGAGCAGCTTAGGTCTTCATGGTAGACTATTAATAAAAATAATTTAAAGAATCAAAACCATGCAAATAGGTATAAACACTTTTGGCATTTCCCCAAAAATTAAGTTCAGGACCGGTTTAGAAGATATGCTTGTGTCTTTACCTGAAGGATTACATTGTTATCTTCATTTACACATAGAAGTCACGCACGTTCCTGACTAATGCTGTATGATTACGGGCAAAGCTAGAAGCAGTACAATATCAACTGTGGAGCTTTTTTGTGTTTTTGTTTTGAATTGGGGTTTTTTCCTCTGAAAATTTTAGCCAAAATACTTCATCTGTTTTGCAAGAAGAGATGATGAAACAGAGGCAAGGAAAACAGCTTGCCAGAAATCACCTAAACAACAGTGATATTAGTCTAGAGACTACTTTATTACTGCTTCTTCTTAAGAAATAGCTGTTGTTTAAACCAAACAGGTGATTGTTAATTACCTATCCTTCATTTTCCTGATATGCATTTTAAGATATTAGGGTCTGTTTTGCAGAAATGGTAAACACTTTCAGCTGCTTCTGAGGTCAGTGTCACCTGAGCTTTGATCATATAAGACAACAGAGAATGTTTAAGTATTTCATTTTAGTTATTTGTAAATACTTCTGATTTTATTCCAGCTATGGCGGTCCCCCCACTCACCTCTTGCCTTTTAGAAAAGGAAATAACCTTATTTCCCTTGTAATTTCATAGGTACATTGTGAAGCTGATGCCTGAGAAATCTTTCAGTGTTAGGGTGTGGAGTATTACTAAAATCTTGAGAAGAAAGTAATTACTTCCTTTTCATAGATTAATGTGACCAGTGTAAAATCTTCAGGAGCCACACTCTACTGTGTTACAAGAAACAAATAGTAACTCAGTGGGTGAACATTATTTAGTGAGGACAATGGATGATACAAATAAATCTGTAGGGAAAAAAATTATAGAACCATAGAATCATAGAATGATAGAATGGCTATGGTTGGAAAGGACCTCAAAGATCATTGAGTTCCAACTCCCCTGCCATGGGCAGGGACACCCTCCACTAGACCAGGTTGCTCAAAGCCTCGTCCAGCCTGGCCCTGAACACCTCCAGGGAGGGGGCATCCACAACTTCCCTGGGAAACCTGTGCCAGTGCCTCACCACTCTCACAATAAAAAATTTCTTCCTAATATTTAATCTAAATCTACCCTCTTTCAGCTTAAAACCATTATCCCTGATAAAGAGTGACTCCTCATGTCTCCTGTAGGCCCTCTTCAGGTACTGGAAGGCTGCTATTAGGTCTCCTTGGAGCCTTCTTTTCTCCAGGCTAAACAACCCCAACTCTTTCAGCCTGTTCTCATAGGGGAGGTGCTCCAGCCCTCTGACCAATTTCGTGGCCTTCCTCTGGACTTTCTCCAATAGGTCCAGGTCTTTTTTTGTTAGGGGCCCCACATCTGAACACAGTATTCCAGGTGGGTCTCAGGAGAGCAGAGAAGAGGGGGAGAATCACCTCCTTTGACCTGGTGGTCACACTCCTTTTGATGCAGCCCAGCACACGGTTGGCTTTCTGGGCTGCAAGTGCACACTGCCGGCTCATGTTCAGCTTCTCATCAACCAACACCACCAAGTCCTTTTCCTCAGAGCTGCTCTCAATCCATTCTCCTCCCAGCCTGTATTTGTGCTTGGGATTATTTCAACCCATGTGCAGGACCTTGCACTTGGCCTTGTTAAATTACATGAGGTTTGCATTGGCCCACCTCTCAAGCCCGTCCAGGTCCCTCTGGTGATGTTGTTAAAATGCCAGTTAAAAACATACTTGCAAAAGGAGTGAACTTAAAATACATTAGTTTTCATAAATTCCAAATTTTGGAAGTTTGACTTGCAGCTTGCTAAGTGTTTTTATTATTTTCAAATATTTTCCCATATTTAATAAGTTATTTTTACAAGCATTCAATGACATATGACATGTTGCCCATGTAAAGATTTGAAAAACGAGTAAAATTCCATAACACTATGTAACTCATTCAAAAATAAGAGAAACTAAAATAACATTTTATTTCCATTTTAGTTTTTAATCTTTCTGTTTTGTGTGGTGTCATGATTTACAATTCTGTCTTTAATTGAAGTTTATTCTCCAACACTTATTTAGGAAATATAATTTCTTGTAGTATGCAACAAAACTGGAAGGACGAGGGAAAGTGCCTGCATTCAGGAAACAAGTACCAGGCCTGCTGCTTGCAGTCTTAGTCATTTCATCATATTTGGTCTTGGCCTATGCTGAGGGGTATTTCAAACTTACTGCTGTTTTTAGTTTTGTACGTAATAATGGCATACGTGATTGTAACATATCTTAACAGACTTTCAATTTTTGGTTTTTTACATGCTCTTCCTCACAGTGGAGGTAATGAGAGGGGGTGGCTGGTTTTGCTCCCTTGAACCAACAGTGCTTGCAGAATCATATATTGCTTTGTCAGACTTTTCCTTCTTTACTACAGTACAATGCAGGACAACATATGCACATGAATACCAGAAATTTGTGGTCTCAACAGTTGGTATATGAGGATTAAAAAAAAAATATATATATATATATATACATATATTTGGTCAGAATAGATTGTGTATACTTAATTAAATAGAAATTTATAACCTGTTTAACTCTGACTTCTTGTCTCTATGATAAAAAATATGTACTCAGTTGTAAACCCAAAGCATTGATTTCTTTCTTCAGAAATTTTATGCCAACTGCTTTCATTATTTTCTTAGTCTGGAAGCCAGTTCTCATTGAGTTTAATTGTGTGAGAACAGGACGCTGTAAGAGTTTCATCTTTCTCCAGGTTTTGCTGACTTATTCTAATTTTCTTTCCATCTTCAACCTGATCCATTTTTTCTTCTGTTAGATCAATTATATACAGATTTTAGGGTAAATTACAAGTTTTAAAAGGAAATCCATTGAGTAAAAGTGAGTTACTTTTAGATACTCTACAAAAAAGGGTTCTTTTGCATTCAAAGATTCTGAATTTACCTTAGAATACAATTCTTTTTCTCCTGAGATAACAAACGAAGGATGACATTTCTCAAAATAAATTTTAAAAATGAGAAAATATTTGGAATTCTGTCATCTTGGAGACTCTTGCAGTGGAAATTACAAATTGTTTTTACTTCATCAGATTTTTTTTAAATAGCCTTGAAAAGATTTTTAAAAACTATATTTTTCTTTCTTTTTCCATCTTCCCCCGACAATCTGTAAAACAATGAGGAATTCTGGTTTTTCCTCAGACTCTTCTATAGTATTTCCTTGCCACTCAGGAGCACTTCACTGTGAGTGCAGCATGCTACATATTGACATTAAATAGTCAGCAGAAAAACTAAAGGCAGAAGAAGAATTTTAAACAGGTAGATTGTATTTTTCTTTTCTTGAGTTGTTATTTTTGTTCTATTTTCTGTTGTTTCTCATGATACTAGTATCTGTCTAGATACAACTGGCACTTCTAAGTCAGAAAGAAAAACAAATACACCTTTGTCTTTTGGGAAGAATAAAAAGAGATGGCTTTATTTTTCATAAAGTGAAAAGATGTATATGAGAGTTGTCTCTGACTTTTCAATAAGGCTATTTCTAGTTGTACTTGTGGAACTCAAAGGTACCATTTGACTCAGCAGTACAGGAGCAACTTGCTGTAGCTTTCTAAACTGTATCTTGTACTTTCAGCTACTCTGCTGCAAGTGCTAGGCAGCTGATTCCATTTGCAAAGACAAATTTTGCCTGTTACCATGCCACATCCATACACTGAATCTAAGTTTTACTTCAAATGAAAATGAAGATACTGCTACACTTTTTTTTCCAAAACAAATAAAAGACTATGATTTTGTATAAAGTGGGTAATGCCATATTTTACTAAACTGTAGATAATGTGAAATAAAAACCTTCAAGGTAGAAAGATGGCCATCTCTACTCAAGTAGGACATTAACTCCAAAATGCTTGGTGTGATAGGCTGTTAGAAATGCAGACAAATTTCTATGACAGAAGTTTGTGCATGTGCAAATGTAAAAAGAATATTATATTTCACAAATCTCTCTATACCATGTATTGTGAAAATTCTCTTGTCTTGCTTGAATTTATACATGTGTCTGAAGTCAGGACATGTCAGGACACATGTTAGTTAATGTCATTTGGGCATTAGTGTTGGCCATCTTTGAAGATTAGAATGAACAAGTCTTCTTCAAAACCAAAGTGAAGGATGTTTCCTAATTTTTGTGAATACACACAAATTTACACAAAACGTAAGGAAAATAGTAATGTAAGAAGAAAAATTCCCTCTATGGGCTGGAACTCTTGGTATTTGTTAATTTGGTGATCTCACCCGTTACCTCACCAAGATACTCATATATAGTCCCAACAAAGTGCCAAGCCCCTGATTTGTGCTGAATAGGAGAGGTAGAATTAACTAAACTGGGAGATTATATTTTTAATAAGATGACTGTATTGTTTGCATTGAAATGGGAATGGTGACAACCACGTAAATAAAAATAAAATATATTAGTAATTGTGAAAATATAGCATGTTTCAGTAGTGATTGTTGGTAGCTTCAGTTGTTTGTAGCTTCAGATGACTGGAAAGAGCCACGCTGCAGGTCAGCAGCCTCTGGAGTAGTTTGTTGTCAGGAATACAATGGGTAGCTGTTTTCTTGTTCATCCCGCTAGCTTCTACTTAGAGTCCCTTTTGTTTCCTTACATGCTTTTACACCTCTCTATTCCTTCATTGGTCTAAAGCTCCAGGCTCTATTAGAATTTACTCTATATAGTGCCTTTTATGTATGTTAGATACCATTTATTTGTTCTTTATTTTTTGCCTACTTCTGAGTCTTCTTTATTTAAGAAAACCACAAAAAGATCCCAAACAAAACTCCCTCAATCATTAGTAAACGGTTTATAGCTGCAGGCACAAGCCAGTGCCTCATCTCTTAAGATCCCATGTCCATACTCCTCTCCCATGCGCACTGTGTCTCGACATTTTAGGGCCTCTGGTACTGCACCTGGCCTGTATTTCTCTGTCCTACCTCAGTATGTTGGTCATAAAACCATAGTGGTACCATATAGTTTTTTTTTAAAAGAACTAAAATACACTCTAGGTAACTAGAGATATGGTTGTCACAGATAAACCGGGTAAAAGGAAGCTGCAGGCAGGTCAGGAGGAGGTGAGGCAGAGGGGGTCTGCCAAGCCTGCCCCCCTGCCTTGTTCACCCTACACAAAGCCATGGCAGCACCATGTTACAGGGCTGCACAACTGCAGAGCAAAGTTTGAAACTGGCATTGCCTGGAAGCAGAAGGGTGACAAACCCTTGGGGAGCGAGCAAGAGCCAAGGCTCGGGGGACACACTGGCTCTGGTGTGGCCACATGTACTTGCTGCCAGCTGCGGGTTTCTGAGGGAGGTGTTGTGCAGTTCCTGTCGCAGAGGACTCAGATTCTGGAGGAGAAAATACTGCTTGGTAGTCAACTTAAGCTCTTTCAAGTCCATTCATCTTGCAGACACAAATGCTTTCTTGTGTCTGGTCATCATACTGGTACCAAAGCAATTGCTGAGATGATAAAACAGAAAAACCACCACATGCTCCCATATAGCCTTGATAAAGCCCTTCATGGGATCAAACATGTAGAGAAAGCTCACAAAACAGCAGCAGTTATCACAGTATTGATAGCTGATTAACTTCTTGGGCTCTAGGATGTTTCTCTTAGAAGGGTGTACTTGCAGAAAGAAGTAATACAGGAATTGAGACCATTATCCACTTTCCATATTGCTACAGAAGAATGGCAGCCATCTTTCAGTACCCATTTCCAGACCTTCCAGATCAGGCAGATGAATCTGAGACAAAAAAAAGAAAAAAGAGAAAACACTTGTCTGATACTAAAGAACACCTGAAATAATTCTTAAAATAAATTATTTTCTATTGCTTGCAATAGAATACTTCACATTTGATCAGAAAAACAGCATCTTTCTAGAAGTGTCCATAGTCATCCTTTCCATTATGGAGATTTCTATACACTCTTTAAGTAATTTGTTTATCAGTTATGAATTTGCTCTTGTAAAAATTACCAGAGAATGTAGTTTTGAACAACTGGGAATGGTATAGTAGGCGAGTTACAATATCCAAGCTACAAAAAATGTAAGCAGGAACATTTAAGAGCAAATACTAGATGGACGTGGTGAAGCAGAAAGGATATCTGACTTCTTGCTGAATCTGAACATTATTTCACTCAAAAATCGGCAATTGAGTTATGGAAAAAAATACTTTCAGTGATGGAGTGATTAAAGATTTAGTCTAATGGACAAATTTTTTCTCATTGTCACGATGGGAACATAATTGTTTTCTGTGTTACTTTCTGCAAATCTAGATTCAGACTTTGATTTAGGGATTTTGAACAAATGACTGTGTCAGGGTCACTAGGGTCTTTGCAAAAATGTTCTGATAGCCTTACAAACTATTGCCCTCTGCTCAGGGGAAAATACTAATTCTAGTTTGTCTGGAAAAGAAGGAAAACTGAAGATGTTTCACATGCTTTCTTTTTAGCTCCATTAACAGACAGACTTATTAAGATACAGACAATAACACACAGCTGAAGACCTGTTATCTTACAAGATTACTGGCAAACTTGTGCTTGGTTGAATCCTCTGAGCTGAAAAATCCAAACTGAGAACAGCTCAGTGTGGGTCTGCTGTTGCAAGTCTCCTTAGCTACAGGTGTGACATGGTTTCTGGCATTACTTCCAACTGCCCTTTCCACCTTCCACTAAATTCCTCTTCTTTTCCAAAATTTCTCCGTTGTTGCCTTACTTCTTTCCTTGTTATTCCCTACATGTCTCCTCTTCATACTTTTTAGGCATTCATTTCTCTTCTGGACCCAAGAAGAATGTAATGCAGTACTGACAGACGGCAGGATGTTTGCCAAGACATAGAAAAATAGCTGGATGAAAGGTAGAACAGACTTTTCCTCATTTTTTGTGTCTTCTTTCTGTGATTGTTCAGGTAGCAGGAAGCTGGTTACACTAACTAATCTTATTCCCTTTCAGGGAAAGTATGTACATCAACTTTTGCAATCCTAGTATTGATTTTGCTGTTTTCATCGTTTGGCAGTAAAGAAGGAGTCACGCATGGTTACTTAGCTTTATAGTTCTGCAGTGGGAAAACTAAGATAATTTCTTTCAATAGTAACAGCAAAGTCAAGAATACAAAAGCTGTGATGTCTCTCTGGAGAATGGACAGTGGACAGTGATTTTTTGTTAAGGTTGTTTTATATTCTCAAATTGCTAACAAAATGTTGCAGCTTATTTGTCCTTAAACTGTAGATTGCTCATGTTACCAGGATCCTTTTGTTCAGACAGGTGCTGAGAAACTGTGTGAATAAATAAAGCATGAGGGCTCTGTCAGATGTTTTAATTCAGGTATAGCAGGAGGATGCTGAGCAGCTGTTGTTATTTGTCAGATTGTGCATGAAGTTTTCTGGGCCTTAATCTACAGTGACTAGCCTCCTCTATAAAGGATTTTGTGCTCTGAAAAAAACAAAGATTGGGTGAAAGAAAATGGAATAATACACCAACAAAGTGAGAAAGGTAGACATGAACTTCCAGCAAATTCTAAGGTGTTCATTACAACCTGTTTGCAATTGCTGTCTTGAATCTCAGTTTGAGAGAGCTAATGTGCGTTGATGGTCTCATTTAACAGGTCACCAAAACTTCAAAAAGAAGATACTGCATTTTCCAATCAGCAGAAGGGCTTACGTTTTGTGAATATTCTAGCTACTTTCCCTATTCCACCTGAATTAGAAACTGAAGCTTGGTATCCTCTCAGTTAAATAAATAATTCCATAAATTAGAAGAAATTAAACATTTATGCAAAATCTGGCTATATCGGGTTTTGCAGAGAACTGATCCAGTCTTGATTTTTTCTACATTCTGTACAGAAATCCTCATAAAACCACCACTTCTAATTACCCAGTTGCTATTCAGTGTGAGTAGCACTTCTCTTAAAGCCAGAAGACTGACTGCTACTTTCATAATTATTTCAGTAAAATCCTAATTCGAATGTCTTAAAATATTATGTTTATTAATTAAAACTACTTAGTCTATCTAAAATAAAACTATTATTTTAATGAGGAAATGTCATTTTACATTTCAGTCAAGGTTTATATTCGCAAAACCAGCATTTCTAATAAAATTCTTTTGAATGAGTTTACAGCTCTCTGTTACAGTACTGGGACAATTTTATCTTATCTCAGAGAGAAGATTCATTTTCTTGATATGATGCTTGTCAGATATTGAGGTCAAGAAAATACAATAATTTTAAATAGGAATAACTGGTATGGCTAATGTTTTCAGAAACAGTATTGTGATGAGTTCCACTAAAACAGATACAGAGGAAGATCAATATTTCTAAGCACCTCATTCCCATTTTCATAATCTATTGCTTCATTTTTTTATATTTGTGTGACCTAACAGAAAATTAATGCAATGAGTCTATCCAGGTGATTATAAAACTTAAGAATATCAAGGAATATGAAGTTTTATTGTTGCGGACTTCAAGAAGACAAATGCTCAACTTTGTTCACCTATAAAAATGTTTATCTCAGAGGACTGGGGAAAAGAGGCACACTAGTTAAAATCACGGTGTTATTATGGGAAGCTTTGCCACCAGTTGTGAAAGATGATAAATTTTAGGAACAATGAGTAAAGCAAAAAACCGGAAATTTCTATGCAGGGAAAGAGCAAACAGGTAAAGCCTGCCCTCTGCACCAGAAGGTGTGTGTGTTCATCTTTTAATAGTGTGTGAAAAATAGTTTTCAGTATTGTCTGAATCAGGTGGTGGTGGGGAAGCTTAGTGCCAGTCTCACAGGCCAGATAAGGTGGAGAACTTAATACAGAAAAAAAACCTCATAAACAAAAAATTACCTTTTCTTGTCTTACTCTACCTTGTCTTGTCATTCTACAGCAGTTCCCTTTTCTCAGTCTGGGATTTATAACTCTTACCTAAATTAATGGAAACCTTTTTTTTTTTCTTTTTCAAATGAAGAAGATTCTAAACAGAGTTTGAGTCCTCCACTTTCCGGAAAGGTGATATACTTTAGTTGCTCTCAGCTATTTTGGGGATGATGTACTACCTTGAACAGGTTTAAGACATCCCAGCAGTGTTAGAATGTTTCTTTACTAGAGTGCAAAAGTTTATTGTTAGACCTGTATTCTCATGCTCAGCATACAGGCATCCACAACCCAGAAGTTAGAGCAGTTCTCATTCCTCTGGCAGAACAATCAAAGATTGTTCTACTTTATGGATAGTATTTCATTAATGCCTATACTGAGGTATTGTGCTTAAGCAATAAATAGAAAGTGAGATCTGAGGTTATTTTTTTTGTTCCCCATATGTCTCAAAGGTAACTAATTTCCTCTTCTTCCATGCACCAGCTTTTGGAGACACCTAAAGCTGGTTGTTGAAATGAGATGCACCCTGGTTAAAAAGACATTTAGGCAGTTTATGTTTTGGTTACCGGCAAAAAAAATGCCTGTCTGCAAAATCCATGCTATTAATAACAAGAGAATCTGGAAATATTCCTAGAGTTAGCCAAGATGACTCGTATCCTCCTGCATACTTTGAAGATTTAAGATATGTAGTTCTCAAATTGTAATGTAGAAAACCTGAGTAGTTGTTTTAAATATAGCAGCCTAAGCAGAAATTAATCACATTTTTATAAGCCCTAGGAAAAATGAACTCATTATAATCTCCACATTTTGCAGACAAGCTTTCCAAAGGTTTCAGGGAAGAACGATAGCAGTCTAACACCTCTTTCAAAGAAAGAAAAGGGAAATGACACAACTTCTGAAAACATGTGTAGGACTAATATTCTAACTTGAAGACAAGCAATGATCACATCAACACTGAAGTATTTGCATGACCAGATATTAGGTGTGATTCCACTATTTCCAGTATAGAGACTATAGATCACCAGAAGGAACTACAAGAAAACGGATGTGCTATTCTGTTACACAGATGGACTTTGTAAAGAAATAATCCTTGAGTACATCTTAAGTTACTAGGGTTTGTAAGAATTTAATTGTTTACAATATGTTTGTAAAATGGGTGTGTGGTCAATCTATTTGAGCTCCTCTTTTTCTCCCCTCTGTAATCAATCTTACCTCTCTCATCTATTCAGCCTAGCTCAAAGCAATTCTTCTTTGTTTCACCACGTCAGACTCAACTATCCTGCCTCCTTTATTCCAATGCTCATGTGATTTCTGCAGAGATTGCATGTTGACAGAGCACTGGAACAGACTGCCCCAGAGAGGTTGTGGAGTCTCCTTCTCTGGAGACATTCAAAGCCCACCTGGATGCATTCCTGTGTGATCTGATCTAGGTGTTCCTGCTCTGGCAGGGGGATTGGACTAGATGATCTTTCGAGGTCCCTTCCAATCTCTAACATTCTGTGATTCTGTGATTCTGTGAATTATCCTCCTTACCCAAGAATAAACCTGAAATCTAGTTGCATATTTAAAGCTCTCCATCCCTCCTTTTCCCATTTTCCACCGTCTCCAATTCTCAGCTTGGATCTCCTCTCAAGATCTAGTTCTGGGATTTATCTTTTGTTCTTATGCTAATGCGTCATCAGGAAAGCTGTATTCTAGTTGTCGTGTACTCTTGTACATAGGGTGTGATATACCAAGAACTCTCTCATGTATCCTCCCTGTACAGAAATTGCAAACAAAATGCTGTTTCAAGGTTGCTGTTATATGACAGATTAAGACTGCATACTTTTTTGATTAAGTCACAGGCATGTGCTACAATGATAAAGCATCACAGTGTAAACAGTGTATAATACAGTTTTGCTATCCTGGTCTATGACAGGGCATATTTTCTGAAACAATTGCATCTATGATAAAGATTTTTGCTTATGCTGATCATGCTTCAAACATCTTCATCCCGTAGTTGACAGGGTTTCACCTGTGAAACTTGCTAGTGGGAAATAGATTTCATTCAGCAAATGACAACATGTAAGTAGTGAAGGATAGAGGAGGAACTTTCAGTTTCTGTAGTTTATTGATCTGGAAAACACTGCTAGGAAAAAAAACTGAATCTTTATCAAGGCCTTGTATTACTCTTTGAAAATAACTTTCCTTGCATTTTAAGCAGCTTGAGAAATATTGGCTGAAGGTTATAACACACGTAAGTGATTACCACCTACTCTCTTGCCTCTGTTTCTATGCTCTGACAAGTGTCTGTAACTTCTTACATAATTTCAAAATCATTATGCTTTTTCAAGTCACGATTGATTGCAGGCTTCTTTCTGTTTACAGACCAGTAAAAGCACTAGTTGCAAGGTCATTTTAAAGGTCATATTCAAGGCCTTTTTAAAAAGATGTGAATCATCTTGCTATGAAATTTGCACAAGATCTAGAATTATGATACTTAAGATGGGGATAGCAAGAAAGTGAAATTTGAAGCTCATTTTTCATTAGATTTAAAGAAGCTTATCACATAAAGGTAATTTTAAGATAATGTAACATTAAGTTTGATCTTACAAAGAGTCCACACCCAATTAGTTTTGAAAACTTCTGGGCTTCTGCTGCATCATCTGTCTATCTAGTCTCTCTCTCTGTGGAGAGCATTGCTGCTAAACAATTTTGCAGAAGTAATTTGCTGTAATGTTAAGGAGCCACAACACAGAGAGGAGATGGTCTCTGCGCTGCTTGTACTTGTGAAAGGTAATATGTCAAAACACTTGTAGGTGTTTGACAAAAGCAGAGCTTCAGGTTTTTTGCTTGTTATTAAGTGGGCTGGGAATGACTGAATTTTTCACTGTAAGAAGAACAGCTCGCACAAATCAGGTAATTTTTGGAAGAGGTTGAACTCTGATTGCACTAGTTGCTAGTGTTGTGCAAATACTGTTAGATGATCAAAGACTGTCCTGTAGCATGTTCAGGAACCACTGTCTACTCTGTGCTTTGATATGCAGGGAACAGCGAGTTAATGCAGGTGGTATTTTCTGCTCTCAGCAGATTTCCACAAGGGGTCACCTTCAACCATTTATGCAACAAATCCTCTGTGTGTATGTGAATATTTAGTAAATGGTAAGCTTGGAAAACTTTGGGTGATCTGAGAATAGACTTCATAGAATTTGTTTTTGCATTTCTGTTAGTTACCTAAATTAAGTTACTGAAATTTTCTGATTCTTTTAAAATGTGTAGCACTTGGTTATTCTTCCATTCTCACGCCAGTGCTGTTTTGGGGACTGATTGAAGATTCTTCAATAAATTGAGCCTGTCCTTCTGAAGGGGACTCATGAGGAAAGGAATAACATTCCCAATTGTTCTGCTTTGAAGTCTTATGTGTCTGTGGTGGTATTTGCTGACAATAAAACTGAGATAGTCTCTGATGTTTTCTTAGGTATGGGGAAGAGGAGGCACACTTGGGAATCTTGCCTTTGTTGATAGTTTCTCAGAGAAGGAGATATTTCTGAATATTATTCAATAGAGAATTAAGTTTCACCAAAGCAAAATAAATATTTTAATTAAACATTACCAGCTGTGTTATCTACACTGCATTTTAGGAATTTTAAACCATGGTCAAAGGCTTGATGAGTGAATTAACAAACAGAATATGTATTGAGCTGGCTCTCTATTTTTGTACTGTGCTTAGGCTTTAATGTACTATCTTAACATATATTTTAAGACAAGATTTTGGTTTTCATCACTACTGTCTATTTCACAGTAACCAGATGTGGGATAATGAACCTAAGTACAGTCATGCACACTTCCTGGCTTTTGTTTCTCACTTCATGGCTATCTATGGGAATTCTCCCCTAGCTGGATGTCTGCTGAAGATTTTGCAACATGACAAGACTTCCACTTTTTATAAAGAATTGGTGTAGAAACCCTGTGATTATGGGTAAAGGAATATTAAGTCAACATGGTAATCTCCTAGTGAGTCACTCGTATGTCATTCTGTAGTAACAGACAGGAAATAGGGCTACATATTTTGGGGATGAATGAGGCTCTTCTGTTCTCTGTTGCCCATATGGCCTAGAAGTAGTTTATATCTGCTCAGGTCAATAGTGATATCATCATACAGCCCTTCAATTTGAATCCTCTCTCTGTTCCACTTCTGACCATATATAAAACTGTATCGCCGTTCTGCCTTTTCCCCCCTGCCCCTTATATTCTCTAGTAATTAGTTGTTATGGGTTTTGTCTGGTGACAAGGGAGGCGTTAAAGTGGTGGCTCCGAGCCACCCTTCCCCCGCCCTAGACCAGCCAATCGGCACCTCTGCAAATAACATATTTAAGAAGGGACATAGAACAACAGGTTTGCACGGCGCGGCCCTGGAGCTGGGCATGGCTCAGGCAGCCGGCGTGGCAGTCCAGCTGGCTGCTCGGCTTCTGCAGATGATCTGCCGTAGCCCAACCTCCACCATGGCTTGTCCGGGAGCCCTTCTTCTCCAGGAGCCGATGAAGACCTCTGACAGTGGAGAAAAAGGAAGCAGGATCTGAGAGATGATGGAACCGCATGGCACTCCAGTCACTAAGAGATCCACCATTTTCCCTTGCCACGTGGTGAGTCAGGGGAGTCGCCGGAGGACTGAAGCCCCGTCGGAAGCGGCCATGGCGGACCCCACACTGGAACTGAAAGCCCCAGGTTGGAATACTCCATGAGGCAGCTGGGAGAAGACTTTGAGGAAAAAAGGAGTGGCTCAGACTGCCCCCACCTCCTCCCCCCCACCATATGCCTCTGGGGGGAGAAGGTACAGAACAAAGCTTTTGGGCGTTGGGACGAAGGGAGGGGTGGGGGAGAAGTGCCTTTGTGTAAGATGTAGTTTCTCTCTTTCAATATCCTGCTTCTTGTTGTAAATAGTTAATAAATTTAGTTGTTTTATTGTTCTTCCCAAGTTGTGTCGGTCTCTTGCCCGTGACCCTAAGCGGTGAGTGAAACCCTCCCAGTTCTCTGCCTCAGCCCACCAGGTGTTTAGAAAAATTTTCCCTGTGGTTTTATAAACCACGACATTAATCTACCCTATAGGTTCTCTACTGCCTACTGTTTAAAACCGGATACTTGTGTTGGTCCTTAATCACTGCATAAAGCAAGTTGAACTTAGGTAGCAAATTGAAATAACGGTGGAAAATGCCTTTTTGTTTAGAATTACTGGAATTGTAAGAGGTCTTGTGTCAGCTTGCTCCCCTGCAATAACCACTCATCACCAAACACTTGTGTGATGGTGCTAAAGAAACAACAGCATTTTATTTCCAACCTTAAAAAGCCAAGGTGAAATCCATGAAAGTGATATTTTTTTGTGCTATTTTTTTCCATGATAATCCTAAGCATGCATCCATCACTAAAATAGGTGGAATATTCAAAAATCAAAGCATGAACTTGGTAAAATGCCAATTTTGGAAATGCTTCTGTTCTGTTGTCACAGTTCACTGATGCACAGAGAGCTATAAAGCTGTAAAATAATAAATTCCAGGGCTTAAATAGATTTGATATTAAATGACTAGTGTATGATATACCTGAAAATATATTAAATTCTAGAGCTAGTTTTTAAAAAGCCACATTTAACAAATTTTAATTTAAACTTTGAACAAATTAAAAACTCTTTAAAAGATGAATCAGCTTCTTTTGAGCCTACAAATTAGTCATATTTGTCACAGTTTCCGAGAGTAACAAGCAAAATCTTTCTGCAGCTCATGTAACCACCCACAACAGTATTAATAATCATGACATAAAAACAGAATAAGAGGTGGGCTGCTTTTTTTTAAACCTACTCCAATCAAGGCCTGAGCTGCTAGTTTTAATGCTGAAAAAATTGGCAAAATGTAAGGTTTTTTTTAACTTCTTAATCTAAACATCAATGTGTATGTGGAAATTAACATTGTTAAAAACACTTTGCAGTTCAAAGTCAAGCATATTGATGTGGGGAGTTTTTTGTTTGGTTTTTTTTGTTTTTTTTTTTCCCATTTAAATAATCCTACCCATAGAATACAAAGCACACAAATAGACATGATGTTAAGTAGTGAGTAGAGGAAGAGCCAATTGTGAGACAGTCTACTTGTTAAACAGTTACGTCAAACAGTGATTGTAATGAAACAAGGTTGAAATGTCATAACTGGAAGATCAGTTTTTCTTCTTAAAAGCCCTAGATACTAAAGAAATGCAGATCTTCATAGATTAATGGAATTATAGAATGGTTTGGGTTGGAAGAGACCTTAAAGATCACCTAGTTCCAAACCCACTGCCATCTTTCCTCCCTCTCTTGCAGGTTCCATCATCACTCAGCTAAGTTAACTTCCCTGTTCTGTTCCTCAGAGATAAAAGACAAGGAGGAGGGTTTGGAGCTACATGTAGAACAGCTCTTCTGATAGTTCTGCCAAAATGTATGGGACTACAGAATGTAAAAAGCAGTGGTCAAAATTCTCTTCTTTAAGGACCCCCTCAAAAACCTCTTTAAAAAACCTCAAACACAACAATTTGGAAAAGGTAAAACTCAAGGGAAATTGTGAAAACAAATTTTTAGAATTTCAGTTTCTGTCTTGCTTGATATTAATAATTGTAAATTACACTTGGCACTATTAAACCTTTCTTTGCAACTGGGTTATTTTTTTAGTTTCCTAATCTAAACATTCTTGTTATGTAAAATTTGTCAAAACTATGTTCTTATCTGAATCTTCGAAATTTAGGCTTGTTATAGAAACAAGCTAACTCTGAATTTTAGATCAGGGTGGCCATTTTCAGTATTAGTTCAGTCCAAGTATATTTTACTAGGCAGACATACTTCTTGGGGAATGTTTTTTTACATATTTAGGAATGTGTGATAAATATGTCTGTTGAGAGAAAGATAGAATTTGAAATATTAGTAAACAAAAAAGAAACCATTATGCAAATTTGGAGACTTGCTATTTTCCTTCATAATTATGTTTATATTGATTTTTTTTAAGAGAATGGTAGTAGTGCAACACCAAATCACCAAAATTACTTTAAAAAGCCACATCACGTACAAAAATAACAGATGAAACTGACTTCATCTGCGCTAATGTTTTGGTTTAGATTAGAATTACTTTTTTTGCAGCAAATCTTCTGATTCTGTCTGCTGACTGAGTTTGGCTCAATCTTATTAAAAGCTTAAAGTGTGCAAAATGGATTGCTTTCAGATGAAAGTGAACCAGAAGATGTACTCAAAGAATTAACATGGTGTTAATGGGTTTTTAGTCCACAGGACAAGGTCATAGCCAGTCTGAGGTAACATGCCTGAAATGCAGATAGTGTGGAAGTGAAGTCATTGGCATCAATCTTTTTTGCCTTACAGAACTGCTTTCATTGTCCTGTAACATTTACTAATGTGGGTATAGTCGGCTATCGATAGCATGATTTTACTTTCAGTCTGACCTTTTATATATACATGCATTAAAAAAATGATGCAAAATAGTGAATGGTAGGAATGGATAGTTTAAGACTGCATAGCAGAGAACTGGTTTATTTGGGAATATAGCAATGAAATATGGACTCTTCCACTTCAAACTTGGAAGAAGCTTTCAACCTGCTGGCACTTTAGTGAATTTTATGAGGAGAATTTGATGCCCCCCATGAATATGTTGTGTTCACATGTGCAACAGAGAAAAAGCAAAAAAATGTTGGTACTGACTAGTGTGTTGAGGGGAAGAACAAGACGAAGGCTGAATAAGATTGGCCAATTAAATTACTTGACTTTATCGTTACAAACATCCGTACAGGAATATATTGAAAAACAAAGCATTTGCTTCTGTTGTACTCGTCTTTTTTCCTGCATGGACAGTATTGAGACTTCAGGAAGCTGCAATCCAGCAAACACACTTTTTTTTTTTTTTTTTTTTTGTCTCAGACAGAAGAATTCATAGAGACTCAATACAACTGGTTAAGGTAAGACACTGAGTGAAAGGAAACATGGCGTGAAGAGTCACAGGTTGACAAGAAGAATGAAGAATGGCTATAGGAAGAAAAAAAGAAAAACCTGTTCAACGTTAATAGCCTTTTCTTCCCATATAACTGTCAAATTGGTGTTGATTCAAAGAAAAAAATCAGTAACACTATTTAAACTCATATAAATAATGAAATAAATAAAATGCTTTTGGAGCTACGTTGTTTTGGTATTTACATGTACTTTACATATATGCATTATATGCAATTTTGCATTGTTTGTCTTCTCCACAGTGTCCTCAGATCATGTTTATAAATGCTTGATCATTTAGTAAGGAGCTTGCTTTACTCTATCTGTATTCTATAGGGGTTTTATGGCTACAGAGAAAATGAACATCAAGAAAAACTAACGTTACTTTCTATTCATGAACACCCACTTTTCATTTAAGATGCATAGCTCTTAATATTATATGTATGTGTAATATTTTAAAGTACAGATTTATTTACTCACTGTAGCTTTGAATGTTGGGCACTGCGTGTTTAATAATTGGTTTCTTATGGAGAGTTTAAAAGGCATGGTCTTGCGACAGAGAAATCTGCTGGACCATAACTTCCACAATACCAAAGCTGAACTCATATTTCAGCTTCAGTGGAATTACTACTGTAAACAAGGCTAGTGAAATCCAGTTGTAAGGTGAAAAAAGAATTTTTTACTTTCCTTCAGTCATCCTTTTCTGTGAAGTTGCAAACAGATGTGACAATCATATCCTTACTTCCCATGACACTAAACGAGCCAGTGTTTCTGGCTAGATCCTATGTAGAGGAGTCTATCAGTGTATGGGAAAGAATCACAAACCTGATTTGCTACTATTATAAAGAACAAAGGTATTAGGAATTTTTTTAATTTTTATTTTTAAATTTTCTAGATAGCAGGATGAGAGAAGTTTATTACCAAATATATTGTGAGAAGGAAATTTGGGTGACAAGTTGTGCTGTGCCTGTATGATCCTTGTGGACCTAATCTGGACAGCTCTTTTAAAAATTATTAATTATCCAGCTCTTTTTTGTTAATTAGAACCTCTCTCAAGAGATATAACTCTGTTTCCAGTTGAGAGACATTGGGGAAAAATTAAAAAAGAAAGAAAAGTATTAATTATAAAGCAAATAAATAGTTAAAGTTCACAAACTTTCTAGCATTCAATAATTTTTTATAAAAGATAAAGTAGGTTTTCCTGTCATTTTCACTAACAAAAGTTTACAAACATTTGACTGAGTAGTAGAAATCAGTAAATAAGTTTTTTTTTTTAACCAGCAAATGAATGATGCACCGCGTAGCCTTATGTGGTGATAAAGAACTCGGTATTAGAGTTTGTGGTAATGAATCCAATGTAACTGTACTTGTAAATTTATAACTTCATAGTAATGAAATATTGTTGAGTTTTCTGCACTGCTAATTTAGGAAAATATGTTGCTCTATATTTTGTCTGTTGTTCTCCCTTTTCATAAGAGCACATTTTCCTGTTTGTGGCACAGTCTACTTAATCTTGACATTTCATCAAAACCACAGTTGAGCAAAGTGTTGGCTTCTTCTTGGGGGTTAAATCATGACTCAGTGGAAGTCAGACATAAACCTCTCATTGACCTGAGCAGTATTAAGATTCCAGAGTTTGAAATTTTCTAGGCCAGTCTTTCCAGGATAAATGCAGGCTGAACAAAAGAAATAGATGCGCACTTGGTCAGCAATGTACAGGGTCAAGAAATGTATTACACTCCTAGAGTTTGAGCAAAACCTTTTAAAACAGTTTCTTCATGCAGGTGCTATGGAGAGATGTGAGACACAACAGAGTGGGGCTCTTTCCCCGGTGGTTCACAGTGAGAGCATGAACTGGGGTAATGAAGGTTGAAGTTCAAATCCAGCTTCTGTCTGAGGCACTCTTTCAACTTCCCATGGAGCATTTTAGCTTTCAGACCATCCTGTTGTCTGGGCTGTTAGAGATAGGTGCAAAGATTTCAAAACAGGACCCTCTAGTCACCGGGGTTGCACCAAAGCTAGTTACACTGAACAGTGTAAGTAAGTATACTGTATTTTCTTCAGAGCTACTTGGAAATCCCTAATGTGGCATGTGGCTTTGTACAAGAAAGCATGAATGCACCCTAAATCTTTCTTTAAGGTGCCTTAATTCCGTGGGGGATACTCTTGTCAATAATTGTAGCAGAAGTATGTCCCCCTTATGTTCTTCCTTATGGCTGACCAAACAAATCACAGTGATGTGCTTGTGCCTGTTTGCTATTCTGCCCACTGAATATTTTACTTCATTACATTCCAGATGGACTTTCCCAGTTAAATGCCATGGTCCAAAATTACTTGCAGTGAAACATCCTTCTGGATGACATGGGCTCAGGCTGCTTCAAGCAGGAAGGATTCAAATCTGATTTGCCACACTTCAATTCAGAAATTTTACCCAAAACCTTTACTCAAGACCTCAAAAAGGTCCAAAAGCATCATTTTTTTCCTGCTTTGTGACTTGTGAGGGAAAGGATTGACCTAACTGACCTTATTCATCAGATTATTCATGCTTCAACCCTCTGACACCCCAGGGACTTTTAGGATGTGTCTAGATGATTCAGTAAAGCATTCAGCACAGAGAAATACACTGCCATTTGTAGATGAAGCAATATAGCTCTACTGATGTGTCTACTTCTGTCCAAGCTATTTTTAAAACACCACTGTCAAAGAAGAAAACTTTAAACATAATGTTATTCTTGGTTATACTGAGGTATCGAAGAAGAAATTTTAATCCAAAACAGCATAAACAAGTTGAAAATATTAACCTTCCTGTCTTTGAGGAGTTCACTTTCCAGGCAGTATGAATTCAGAAAATAGTTTCATTGTCCAGGTTTTCCTTATAAACACTTGAATGACCACTAATATTCTCTCTTCAGGACCGGATAAGGCCAATTGGCTAACAGAGTCCAGATTTGTTTAATAAGAAGTAAGTTTGAAATACGAGATTTAACCTGGAGTTGCCCATAAATGTTTTATTCTCAAATAGTCCAAGAGAGTAAACCAAATACTGTATTGCAGATGATGGCAAAAACCTCACTAAGAAGCATCAGACAAACATACTTCTGTCTGTCCTAAAGGAAAATGTTGTCAGCTTTGAATCTAGTATTAGATTAATTAAAAGTCAGTGTAGCTGTATAGTAAAACTGTTGATGGAGATGTATAGGACATCTTGCAGCAGTACTTAGCAGCGCAGAGCCTGAGCGATGGCCATTTCCTGATAAAAAAACACTGCGAAGAAAGTGACTTGTTTTCAGAAGTTTAGTTCTGTGCTCTGTGTGATGGGTACCTTGTAAGGGGACAAGGTACATGAAGAGAAAAACACGTTAAATCTAACGATGCAAAGCTCTTCAAGGTGTTAAACATTTGGGTTTGTTGTTTTTTTGGTTTTTTTTTTTGTTTTGTTTTGTTGTTATTGTTGTAAGTTTGAAAAATCAGCTCTATACAGAAGGCACTGGATATTTTGATAGCCAGAATCTTTTGTCTGTCGTTTCCCCCCTCTTTTCCTGCATTGCATGGAACCTGCATAAGTGGAGTAGTTGTGAAGTGTAAAGAATGCTCCATTTTTTTTTCTAGGTGTTGACTTGTGAACAGCATTACTAGTTTTTACAAGTATTTAGTGTTTCTAAAACAGAAATTGCAGGAAGAGTTAAGAAACTGCTTTACTATAGGGAGAAACAGACCTTGTCAAGAGTATCTTTGTCATAAATATTCTACACTCCATTGTGGACTATTCTGTCCCTGCTTAATTACTAGACTATCTTGAAATGATAGGTTCAGTTTCCACTATAGATGTTTCCAGTAAGCTCATTATTGTGGGTTGGCTGGTTGCAGTGCTGATGGATACGGAGCTTGTTGGCTCTGGTACAGAACAAGGGGAGTGTTGTTAGCCCAAACCATTCTCCTGACTGTGATGTGTTGTTTCCGCAGCAGCAATGCTGGTTGGGAGATTGTTTTGAATTGTTTTATTATAATGATGTCTTTCACAAGGAATTAATTATATGCGAGTGGAGCAATGATAATATGCGACAGTTGTGGCTGCAGCTATGCTGCTCCATTACATCTTGTTTACAGCAATGAATGTGAATTGTGTTTGTGCCAGTTGTTCTGTGAGGCATGAAACACTGGCTTTGGCGATGGAAATAGTCTGCATTTGTTTAAAACTCAACAGCTTTGACTGTCCTGAAGTTTCAAAGTTTTGGAGGGAGAAGAGAGCAGAAATGAAAGATTTTCTTATTGACAGCTACAGGAAATCTCTGCTGAGCCAGGGTGCACTGAGGCAGCAGATAAGCCACAGATGTTTACAGAATGTGACTTAACCTAAGGAAGACAAATGGCCTTGTGAACTGGACATCTGGCTCAGATTTAAGAGATCTGGGTTCAGTTCTGCCATGGATTTCCTTAAGCAAATTGTTTAATCTCTGTAATTTGATACCTCATCTGTTAAACAAGGTAGAACAATCCTTTTGCCTGTCGCAGCTAATAGCTATTTGGGGCTGAGATTGATCCTTGCTCTCTGTTCCTTCAGCACTATGCACAATAAGGCCCTGGTCCTGGTGGGGCCCATCAGGTTCTGCTACAATGTAAACAAGTGTTAATTTATACGATATGCAGAATATAGTGATAGTTAAGTGGTCTCTCTCTCTTTTTTTTCTTTTTACAATTAATTAATAGTATACTGCACTTTAGAAAAGGGAAGTCTGTGGTTGTGAGTAATTTATTAGAGTGGATAAAAGGGAAAAGACTAGCAGAAAAGATGGAGACAGAATATGCAGTCTTTTATACTGAAACTATTTGAGAATTGAAATTCAGAGAGTTTTTTAATGGTGCAGTAAGAATATCAGAAATTTTGAGCTGATTAAGGCCCTGGACTTGGGTTCTCTGCCCAATGGCATAAAGAGCCAGCTATGACAGAAAAACAGAGGCAAGGAAGCTGGATGGAGAAGAACTGAGTACTGCACACTGATATCCATGCTGGATAGATCATGGGCCTGCTGGCAGACTCAACTGAGAAACTGTTGAAAACAAACAAAAACCGCAACACTCAAGAACAGGGGAACCATTTGTCTTACAGGGAGAAATGTTGATGCAGTTTTTGTCAAGAGAGGTAGGAGGCTTAGGAGAACCTTGGGGCATAATTTGCTGCTTTTTTGGCCTTTTGGGGGTGATTTCTCAGAATTGTTGTTTATAAACTGCCACAGCAAAACTTTGGGATCCAATTTCAGAGGGCTTTAGTGAAATTAAGAAGTTGACACAGAATAAGGAGATTTACTTAAAAGCAATTGTGCTTAAAACTTTTGTGGGTTAAACTTCACTAAGTCTCACTTTCATTTATCAAGTAATGAAACCATTGAGGGGGAAAAAGAAAAGGCAAAAAAACTGCAGGACCACCTCTGTGTGTAATAGAAATCAGTGCTGAACCACTAGAACTGGGGGAGTGCTACCAGCCTAATGAGAGGTGCAATCTGAAGTGAAAAGTCTCTGCATTTCCAGTTTTTCTGTACTCCTAGGGCAAATCCAGGCTATGCAGACTAAAGGGATGTGATAACCACCAGTAAAACTGAAGGAGCAAACTGATTTGTCACAGTCTTGGAGATGCAGAATAATTATAAGGTTTTGTCTCTGTTGTGGTTTTGTGTGGTGGGTTTGTTTGGCAGCAAGGGAGGGGCTACAGTAATGGCTCCTGTAAGTAACTCGTAAGAGTTCCCCCAGCTCCAAGGCTTTGGTAGCCTGGGGGGAGGGGGAAGGAGTACCACCGATCCAGCCCCTGTGAGAAACTGCTGGAAGTTTCCCCAGCTTCAGGCTGGACCCACTCCGGGCCAGGGCTGAGCCAATCGGCGCCTCTGTGAATAACATAGTTAAGAGGGGGCACGGAACATGGAGCAGAGGACCAGGCCTGGCCATCCAGCTGCCTGCCCAGCTTCTTCTGTGACCTGCTCTGCCGCAGCCCAAGCCTCCCTATGGCTTGCCCGAGTCAGTTTTCTCAGGAGCCGGTGAAAGAACCTGCAGTGGAGAGAGAAGCAGGATCTGAGAGGCAGGCAAACCAGTCAGTGAAGAGAAAGGAGAGGGAGGAGGTGCCCTGGAACAGAGATTCCCCTGCAGCGTGCTGAAGACTTCCCCTGCAGTGTGCTGAAGACTCATAGTGATTCCCATTTGTCCCTTGTGCAGCCCATGAGAAGAAGAGCTTGCCTGTAGCTCATGGAGATGTAGCCATGGAGGACCCCACATTGGAAGAAGTAGCTGTGTCTGAGGAAGGCCATGAATTTTGTTGAAGAGACCTACACCAGAGCAGAGCAGTTGTCGGAAGACTGTGACCCTGTGTGTGAAAGACTCTCCTGTGAGAGGGACCCCACGCTGGAGTGGGAAAGACTGTGACCAGCCCTTCCCTGAGGAGGAAGAAGCAGCAGAGACAACATGGACTGGCTGCAACCCCCGTTCCCTGCCCCCTGCACTGCCAGGTGGGAGAAGGTACAGAAACCAGGAACAAAGATTTTGGGCCTGGGAATAAGGGAGGGGTGGGGGAAAAGTGCCTTTCGAAGATGTAGGTCTTTTTCTCATTATCTTGCTTTTTTTTTGATTGTAAATGTTGTTAAGAAATTAAATTGTGGTTTTTTGTGTTTTTCCAAGTCGTGTCGGTTTCTTGCCTGTGACCGTAAGTGGTGAGTGAGTCCTCCCTGTCCTTGCCTCAGCCCACGAGGTTTTTAGCAAGAGGCTGTGTTGTGGCTTTTAAAACAGTGACAGTCGCTGTAGCCATCTGTCTTTCAGGTAGAGCACTGAAAACGCAGGTACTTTTTTAAGAGAATGTTTTTATAGTACAAATTAAGATGGTGGATCCACTTTGTTACCTATTACTATGCTTTGTGTAATATTAGCTTCTAGCTTTTTTTTTGGTGAGTAGAAGAATCCACCTTTTTTTAAATTTTAATAATTAACTTTTCCCTGCTTTTTATACTTCAGTTTAACTATTATGTATCCAGAAGAAGCAATACAGGAAGAGTGTTTGTTTAACAGGAAAGGAGAAGACACATTTTTTATTCAGACATTTCCATGTGAAAATAAAGACTTCTTCAGTTATTAATAAAGGAACAGGAGAGTAGGACAGAAGGTTTGGGGTTGGTTTGTTTTAAAATTTTAATAAGTTTTTGCTATTTTTAGTTTTAAATATCTCAGCAACATAAGAATTCCATCTGTCAATCTGGCATCACAAAGAAAAAGAGAAGTTAAAAAAAGAGTCTTTAAAATCTAAGCTGTACAAGACATTGCTGACTTTATATTTCTCTGTGTTCTAGAAGATACAAAAGTTAAGCTTTAAAGTTTTTTCAGGAAGCTTATACTGTTAGAAACCATTTTCACACACGGCAGTTGAGAGAAGAGAGAAGCATGGGTGACTTTAGCATAGCAAATCACTTAGGCCAGTGTCTCTGAAAAGCTGTTTGTCTACATCAAATATTTTGAGCATGTAAACACATAGGAAGAGAAAATATATGTATCCAATATATACATAACATATATTGTCTCAAGGGAACTTTTATTCTCAAGCTGTGTTTTAGCTAACATAGATAACATGAATGTATAGTTGGAGAGATCTGACGCTGGTTGGATTGAAATGCCAGGCCCCTGCCCATGCATACCTTGGTACTCAGTTAGCTAAACAGTGCACAGTATTTAATAAAAATACAGGCTAAGCCTGAAGTGCCAAATTCTTAATAAGGCACAATAAATCCTGCTCTTTATCACGTTTGTAATTCTAGTGAGAATTATTGTTATTACTTACAAGATCTGAAAACCTCTGTGAATCCCTCTGTGGTGTAAGTCCCAGTTTCTCTGCCTGCCCATGTTCAGGGTGAGAAAGCCTAAGCAAGTTTTGGGGTGACAGACCTAGCAAATGCAGGCAGGCAAAGCTACATGTGCCATGAGGCTAAATAGAGTCCTGGGAAACCCATCTCTATTGGGAATTTGGACTCTCAGTTCAAGATTCAGACAGTAATCGAAAGCATCTACTTCTATCACTGCCTAGGTCTCTAGTTCCTTGAGGTGGAAATTGCCTGAGTGCTCAAACATGGATTTAGCTGCCCTGTTGAGGAGATAATGTTTGTCTTCCAGCTGAGTTCTCTTGCTGTATGATTTTAGACAGATAGCCGACCAATTCTGCTTAAATCCCTAAAGAAGTCTACAAAACAGGTCATTGTAATGATCCACACAGACAGCTGCATTAGACAGTGGGTGGTAGAAAGCAGCAGAACAAAGTCACTTTTAGAAATATCCCAGCATCATTTTTCCCCAGCAGACCCTTCTTGTTCTGAAATAATTTTACTCCCATATGCCAGGGGAAAAGCTGCGGCATCAGGATTGTGGGATATCACTGACATATAAGTTCATAATTCTTGTGTTGAAGTTACAGTGTAACACATTGAAGAAAGTAGGTCCCAAGTAAGGAGGGCTAGCCAAATGGATGCAGAGGTGAAATACAACCAGGCATGAGGTCTGGAGCTGAGTTCTTTAGCAGAAAAGCAATTTGTCCTTGCCTGCTTGCCTTCTTTCCCTGTGACACTTAAGTTCCCAGCTGCAATTTCACTCAGACCGAACCAGAGAGATGAAGAATCTTCACCATTTTTTTCCTGCATGTGTTACAGCCTTGTACTAAGGCCGTGCAGTACAGTTAAGGTCAAATCACCTCCTGGTGATTCTTCTGGAGGATAGCACATTATCTAATTCTTCCTTAATATTTTTCCAGTATAGCAGTGGATTAAATATAGGAAGAGATCTCATTTGGAGGCAATGATGCTGCTTAATGGCTGAGCTAGCCCTATTTACTTCTAATAAGTCTGGAGAAACTTTTTAAACTTTCATATAAGTCAGCCGGGGTGGGGGGAGGGAAAAAAGCAAGCAGAGAAGCCATTTCAGATGTTGCAATGACAAGTAAAGGGAGCAGCCCTTGATAAAATGCTGCATTGTACCTTCTGGAAAAAATACCTTACTGATCTGTCATCAGAGCACAGCAACACGGCATTTATTTCCTTTCTCTAAAGTGTCAGGGACAGAGTGTCAGCTGTGAACATCAAAATTGCTGGAAGTGTATCAGTTTAAAATTAATCTAAGAGTCTGGCTCTTTATTAGAAGTATTATTAAAGCTCTCTTTTTTTGCAGTTATCCTTCAGAAAAAACTGGCAACTTGGGGTTAACATTCTGACAAAAACCTATAATTTTCCGTCTCCCACCATTCTCCTTTGCAGAAGCAGCCTGACTTGCTGTACAAATGTCATTAGTTCCATCGGGAGTTCCAGACCTTTGAATGTCACAGAACAGTCTATTATTTAGTACTGCTATAAGATAATCTTTTCAACTGCTGTTTTCTAGTGAGAATTCTCAAAGACGAACCTATAAAGAACAGATGCCAGTTTTCAGTCACTCAAGGCTTTTGTCAGTTAAGTGACTTTTACCTTTGTCCACTGGGACTTTGATTTCAGACACAGATATCAAGCTAACAAAACGTGCTGTCACTGACAGGCTTCCTAAAGGTTTGTTTCTTTGTCCCTTTCTTTCCATATTTTAAAATTCAAAAAACACCTTCATCTGTTGTCATTACTGGGAAGAGTGTTACCAAGAACAGTTTTATATATATTCTTAACACAGAGAAGCAAGCAATTAAATATGTAAGCTGAAACAGAAAGATTTCAAAGTATAGCCACATTTCATTTTCTCCTTAAATAATGCCATCTGTGTGAGAGAGTTTTAAGGTTCATTCTGTCTCCGACAAATGTTCTCTCCGCAGGATGTCAGTTATAAGAATTTGCTGAGCTGAAGTCACCTTTTTCAGAAAATAAACTGGACATACGCATGCACGTGCTGTTTTCCTCAGAGAAGTTCCCCAAAAGGCATATCAAAGTGAAAAATAGTGAATAATGTTACTAAAGCATGGTTTGTAAGGCTCTCTCAGGTGTAAGTGGTTTGGGATCAAGAGAAGTGAGAAGCAGAGTGGAACATGACAGCTCAGCCACATATGGGTTTTTTTCCTCATGCTAGGCTGAACTGAGAATGTCTTCTCTCTGAGCACAATCCAGAATAAACCCAACATTTGTTTTAAAATTACTGGCTACATGAGAGTTTAGAGTGCGTCAACATTTATGTTGTATCATATTTTCATCTCTATAGCTGCCATGATTTAGTGTTGTTGCTGTCCATTACATACCCTGTCAGTGTCTCAGTGGAGTCAAAGAGGCAGCAGGGAAACCAAGAGCAGAAGCAGACTGTGCACTGCATCCTCATCATTTCTTATATCGGTACAACTTTTCACAGTAATATGGATATTTACAGGAATTAGCCATCAAAGGATACCATACATGTAATTTTCTCAACTGAGTGCCAGGAAACCATTTTTTTTATGGTGAAGATCTTTTTTCTTTTTTTCCAAATGAGAGTTTTAATAAATGGTCAAGCAAAGAAAGCACATGAGAATGCTATGCATGTTATTGGGCTCAATGGTTTCAATAGGGTGCAGTCTCCTTGGGTATGACTTGCATTAAATTATTGCACTTTTCTGAAGAATCTTAAATTTTTCCACATAGGAAGTTACAATGTTTATTTAAGAGACTGTGATCATATACAGAGATCATCTACAGAAAATTATAATTTCAAATAGCCAGGCCAGATTATCCTCCATCCTATTGGTTTCATTATCCTTTATCTCTGTGTGAGCTTGTTATTGTAAGTGGAAAAGCATCTCTGTTCAAAAGCTGTATTGCATTTGGGAAAATAGACGTCGATGCTTAATGCAGTTCATAAATCAAAAATGTTATTAGTAATATATTCTCTTTTAAATCTGGGTATTGAAAAGTCCAGCTACCCTTTTAAAAATAGAAGAAAAATATTACTCTAATATTTCAATGATTTCATAATGAAAGTTAAAGAACAACATACACTGATTTATTTTTATTATTTTCCATAAGGAATTTAAGAGAATTATGGAAATTATTCCAGTCAAATACAGGAACTATTGATTTTGTTTGCTTGTTTAACTATGACAAAACAATTTTGCCAGATTACTTTCTATAGTATGTTTCCAGGAAAAAATAAATAGTTGTATGTTTTACTTTAAACTCTCAAATAGCACTAATAGCCATTAGAAGTAGCTTTTCTGATGTTATGTTGGATACGTCAAATGAACCAATTATACCCACTGATCTTATAATTTGAAAAAAAAACTATTAAGGTCACTTTAAGTAAAATTTATTTTCATACAAAGATGTGTTTCTTCACTTGAGATATCAGGAGATATATCGCTATATGAATCTCTGCTTCTTCACTATGAAAATCACTTGCTTTCTAGTGCTTTACATAGTAGCAATCAAAAAGCAATGCAATCTCAAATGCAAAAATGCCATGACAATGCATCACAAATTTAATCTAATTTACTAGTACATTTGTCCTGCTTATAGCCAAAATATACTTGCTGGAGTCAGCAGTTTCCACAAGTGGGCAGACTTAGAATAATATGTAAAGTTCAAATAAGCCTCTTAATATCTAGGTCCTGGTAGTTTTGAAGCATTCACTGGGCAGTGCAGACAGGGAGTGGATTATGCCATCAAACTAGGTTCTTTAGTAGGTCTGCAGTGTCATGGAAAGGTACATACTGTTTTAGGGAAAAAAAAAACACAAAAAAAAGCCCCCCAAAAACAAAAAAATATCTTCCTTAAAACTGCTAAGACAAAATTGCCTTAACCACTTTTCTGGGCATTTCTTATCACACAGCTTACAACCAGATACATTTCATATGTCCACTTGAAGATAAAGTTTCTATAGAAATCATAGATCATGTTTAAGTATATGAAAATCAGAAAAAACTACGAGTTAATGTGTGACAGTTCACAGTCTTGTGGTCTTAAAATGAATTATTGTTGTGCATTCAGCAGGCTTGAAACACCAGTTATGTTTTATCCAGCATAAAACAACAATCAGATTGAATGACAATGAAAACTCAGTGAAAATTTACTGCTACACATAAAGTGTCAGTTTAACTTTAAATTGATGCTATACACTTTTAAAGAGCTAAATCATTATCAGTTTCATATGATCCTGACTGTGATTGTTTCCTTTTTTTTTTTTGGAGTAAGCCGTTGTCAGCTTTATTCACTTTTGAGACTCTCAATAAGCAGACAGTTGTTACTGGATTATAGAATAACATGGAAGACAACCCCAAACATGCAACACAACTTCTGTTATATCTACTAATAAGTATATTTTATCATTCTATCCCCTTTTCATTGTGGAGTTATTGAAGACCATATTTGCTTCTTCATTGGTTACTTTGTATGTCACATTTTCCATTATCCTTCATTATTGCACTGTAACCTCTTTGTGCTCCCTTCTTTGTAATATAGCATTTTTAGAGGTTGCAGTGCGATTTTCTCAGAGTCTCCAGGACGTAATATGTTCAGTTGCTATTCTCGTATTTTAAAAAATGTGTTCCTAAATTATTCTGCTTCAGATTACTTTTCACAGATTTCTGTGGAAATAATTATCTCATATAGAAAGAGGCTCAGCTAATCAGACAGACTGGTTCTGTTTGAGTTTTACTGTTAAGTTCATTCAACTATCTACATGTTTTGAAATTCTGAGCTCCACAAAACCTACTACATGTTATAAAGGTGAAATACATATTACAAATTTAAAACGAAAAAAAATCCTGAGTCCCTGTAAACAGAAAGCAAATTTCTGTATCATAAAATGCCTTAATTTTGCCAACTTTTCTCTTTAGAGTGAGTGAGGGAGATTTATCTCATGAACTACTCTGTTTGATTTGCAATAAATTTGCTATAATTTACCACTGTACCTGGAGTCAAGAGGAGGTAGGTGATATGTTCCAAATAAAGAAACAAAAAAGGAATAGCAAAATCATTTGAATCAATTAAAACTCTTGTGCCTAATATGATCAAGAGAGGGACTCCATACTGCAGTGTACCTGTTCTGTGTTCTTGGAAGTACAGGTTGTCCAAAAATCATTACCTTTCACTTTAAAAGTTTTCTTTCTCTAGGTAAGTATTTTTTAATGGAATTTTGTAATGAGTATTTGATAATATTTTTAAGATAACTGTTTATTTTCATTTTTTTTTAATAAAAATGTACTGTGAATTCAGCCAGTCTTAATTAAATATCTAGAATTTGTTTAAAAGCCTTCCAACGCATTTTGAGTTTAAAAGACATGACAACTTGGTACATATTCTGAAAAAAATTATACTCAATGTTCAGGAAGCCACTTGCATTCTCAAGAATCTCTTCCAGAACCATTCTCCATAAGGAAGTAACACACTTCTCTGGGATCTTTTGGTAATGTGAAAAAAAATCACATATAATTCAGTAAACAGATTGCAGGAAGACCTCTAGAGACATGTCTTCTTTCTAGATTTTTTCTTGAATGATGGCCAAACATAGATCCTTCGAGAAAGAACCTTGAAGAAAATACAAGACCAAAGTTAAGTGGGATAAAAATAAAGGCAATAAAGAAACCTGCAATAACTACAGAAATAGAGCTGAATAAACTACAACCATCAAAAATAAAATCTAAGTGTGTATCTGCAATAGTAGCTTATTGGAAGGCCATTATATTCACAGGAGCTAGTGATTCGACTAACTGGTAACCTAAGTGAGTGGCATGCATCCTGTCCCCTCCTGTGCCACACTGTGCTGCACATACAGCATGGCCTTCAGACCCATGGTGTGCCTCACACATCACTTGACCACAGGATGAACTTGTCTTGTTAATGGTAACAGAGGAGGCTGCAGGCAGCTCCCACTTGCTACCGGCGATTACACCACCAGTGGGGTCTTGCCTTTGTCTGATAGTACAGCAACAAATTCTCATGCGAATGTCCTTTCTGTTTGACAGTAGAAATTATGAGTAGAGCTGACTTATTGTAAGGAAATTCTGTAGTAGCTCAAATGAACAAAATGGGAGAACCTCTTTCTTCCATGGATGTGCTCTGCACAGCACACTGTGTGGATTGGAGGTCTGCTCAGTGCTGCCAAACTTGGCATTCCCAGTATGTGAAGGATAGTAAGATTATCTATACTATTCTTTCTTTCATCATAGTATTAGCTCTAAGAAACAACATTTTAAATGATACATTATGGAACCTGGAAAATCTTCTCACTGGAATCATAATGGCCAGCACCTTCCAGTACAAAACAACATGCCATGCAATATGTCAGAGGTGGTCATGCTTATGGATTTATTGATGTGCTTATTGAGGTTGTTCAGCCTGGAGAAGAGAAGACTCTGGGGAGACCTTATAGCAGCCTTCCAGTACTTAAAGGGGGCCTACAGGAGGCACTCTTTATCAGAGAATGCAGCGATAGGACGAGGGGTAACAGTTTTAAGATGAAAGAAGATAGATTTAGATTAGATATTAGGAAAAAATCACCCACTGTGAAGGTGGTGAGGCACAGATTGCCCAGAGAAGATGTAGCTGCCCCATCCCTGGAGGTGTTCGAGGCCAGGCTGGATGTGGCTTTGAGCAACCTGGTCTAGTGGAAGGTGTCCCTGCCCATGGCGGGGGGGCTGGAAATAGATGATCTATTCTAGATGATGGCTAGATTATGGTCTCTTCCAACCCAAAATGTTCCATTATTCTATGACTCTAGAAAGTTCACCATTAAACCATTTCCCATTTCCCATCTACTTGTCTTTTAAATACCTGTAGGGATGGCGACTCAAACACTTCCCTGGGAAGCCTCTTCCAATGCTTGATAACCCTTTTGGTAAAGAAACTTTTTCCTGATAGCCAATCTAAACAACCCCTAGTGAATTTGAGGCCATTTCTTCTCGTCTTATCATTTGCTACTTTGGAAAAGTATATAACAATTTCTCTGGATTTCTAGCATGACCAAAAGAAGTAATTTTCTGACCTCCTATTTACAGATGCTCTTTTTACCTGTTTGACAGTATGATCCGTCTTCTGTGCTGATAACTCAGACAAAGCGATTTAGACATCAGTGGTTGTGCTGGCACAGTCACAAAATGGTATAAATGGAAGCCTTGCAAGCTTTAAACAGAAAAGTAAATCAAGTTATCAGTAAAGAGATGACAGAATAAAAATGATGATGTACCAGCAGATGGAATATTGATTAAGGGTCGGAGTGTTTCAAGACAGCTATGGCAGAAATGGAAAGGTCAAGGGGAAGGCAATTAAAATGTTTAGAAATATCTCGCTTTCAAAGGGATTGCCAGCCTACAAGGCTGTGATGCTTGTAATATTCTCAGATTTGCTTGGGGCTAGAGATCACACAAACTAATCTGTAAAGGAACAGATGAATGACTGGCAACTAGCTAGCATTAATTTTTGCAACATCACAAGCAATCTTCAGTCAGGAGCTGATCTGGTTTCCTTCCTCTTATATAAGACCCCTTGAGCCCAGAGTTTCATGGTCCCAAAGCAGCTGTAGGCATCTGTACATATACATGTAGAAAAAATATATGTTTCAGGTGAGTGCAGTCGGAAATTTTCAGTTCTAGCAGGGGGATTGGACTAGATGATCTTTCGAGGTCCCTTCCAATCCCTAACATTCTGTGATTCTGTGTGATTCTGTGTAAATGATACAAATAACAATTTATTCTGTCCAAACAAGTAGTGTTACATGTGAGAAATATTCATAAATCAGTATTGATTACACTTCTTCTTCTGACTAATTAGTTCTACACACTTTCAGTTAAAATGTCATGAGTGTAACAGATGCAAGTGCCCTGCAGGAATTTAGGAATATCCTTTACTATGTTTCCTGTCCAACAACAATTTATTTGGAGAAGCAGCTCTACTGCTTCAGGCGACAAAGCAACTTTACCATACTCCATTTTGTAACACACAGACCATTATTCAAATAGAATTACTTGATAGAGAAAAACCACAATATTATTAAACATGAAAGTATTACTGAGTTTCCAAGGTGTAAAAAGTAATGGGAAAAAAATGAAAAACTATAAACCTTTACCCATTGTGAGCTGTGCCTGACCCAGCACACCCTTGATGGGTTCCTTTGATTAAGGAGAGGGATTGATTCAAGATACCTAGCTGAATAAAACATTTCTCTTTCTATTAGTTGTGAGATAAGGTTTTAATATCTTTACTGTCCTATCTATGATTTGCTAGTTCAGCTAATTAACTCTGACTGCTCTCAACTAGTCTTTCTAGTTACTATTTGAACTTGAGTGTATGTTTCTTATGGAAAGAATATGTATGCATTGATGTATTTGAGGCATAAATTTTAAAATCCCTTAAGAGGTTTGGGTTTTTTTATAGGGATAAGGAACTTGTCACTATGATGAAGAGAAAAGGAATGCATCACTGTTAACAAAAAGGAAAAATTCCAGGCTAGAAGAAAAGAGGTAAAATTACCATGGCTGGGAAAGAATGGAGAAAGGACAGGAAATATATGGAAGATTCATTAAATTATAGGGAATGAAAAGTAGCTGTTCAGACGGCAGCTAGGGGAAGTAACTCTGATAGATGATAAAGCTACAAAAAAGACATGTAGTTTGAAACTCAGTTGCAGTAAAGGGTTTAACTTGAATTTAATGAGGTGAATATTGTGAGCTTAAAATACCTATAAGCATTGTAAAATAAGTCAGAATGAAAAGTGTAAACAGGGAAATATGAATGAAAACTGGCAACTTTTTAAAATAGTAGGACAGTTCCCCATCTGTTCAGTGTTCTTTGATGGATTCTAACAATAAC
>WKFP01014261.1:392290-412630 GCA_011057875.1 Pterocles orientalis
CGGCAGAGTATCAGTAGAAATAAATCAGAGAGTTTCTTATTATCATGGCATATTACCTGGAAATACTACTCTGGAAAATTCCTCAGTGACAGAAATTTATAGAATTGTCTTCATCTGGTTTAAACACGCCAGTCCTGTTGGTTTCCCTGGTTAAATTTGATATAGTGCTGCCTACTTAGTATTTTTGTTGCTTTTATATATATCTTATATGCTTCCTATAAGATATATGAAATATCTTTTTTCTCTCTATATATATATGCATGTCTTAATGTATATAATATTTATATAAAGCAACAGCAAAACCGACAAATATAAATAGATGTTCGTGGTTTAGTAGTTTCCTTACAACATCTGAACTGGAGCTGTTGTGAACTTCTGTGTCACATCTACAGTGAAGGTCTGACAAGGACAAATGTGTTTTTTTTTTCTTTCCAGGCTTTCCTCTGAGCATTTAAGGTAGGATAGTTCTTTAAATATTTTCTTCAAATGTAATATGATTGCAATTTTTTGTGAGATCACAGAAACAAGAGCTGTATTTGGATTTAAATGGATTGCTGATAAAACACTGCTCAACACAAAAGCCTGGAAATCTAGGAAAAAACCCCTAAATGTTAAATAATGCTTAGTGAGCTATTTTTTCCCACACACAAATGCCAACAAGTTGATGAAACTATATTTTATTAAAAGTGTAAAAATGAAAACTTGACTAAAAAGATGTACCAGGAACTACAAAACACTTCCCTTACCACTCTCTGCTCTAGTAGGTAACCATTGGCAAAGTGCCTGCTTCCTCTTCTTGCAGTGATACCCCCCTTAGCCAGGGACTGGGTGATCTTTCAAGGCAACAAAACCTGATCCAGACCGACAGTGCTGCAGATACAGGAGCTGCTTCCTGTCATCTGCCTCTCCTCTGCTTGCTCCACCAGACCTTCCCATCACCTCATCCTGCTCTGCATCCACCTTGACTGCCTGCTTGGCACCTGCTGCATTCCCACTAGCAGCTGTAGTTAACCACTGCAATGTTCCCAGCTATCTTTCCTGTGCTTTTTATTAGGTTAGAATAAATGTATTATTTATGACTAACACAGTTTCTTGGAAACAAGAGAGTCTTAGCAGACTTGACTGTCTTGCAGTTCAAAGGAAACTAAGCGCCAGTGCCTCTTCAGAGCTCCCCAAGACCTCTAAAAGATGATTCTGCTCTGTTTTCTTTCTTCAGACTCTCACTTCTCTATTCCTCAGAAGCTATTGCTTTATATTAGGAAGGCCTCAGACATAAATATCTGCCCAGACTTTCACACACCAGGAAAATTACAATTTTTTGTGCTTTATAATACGCTTCCATTTTTAATAGAAACGCATCCAAATATAACGAAAAGAACATATGTGTAACAACATTTCAGCCATACTCATTGGTCTCTTTCTGTTTCTTTGTGTTTCTCTCCAATGGATATCACCAGAGCTGAATTTCTTGGACATAAGGAAGGGTTGAGGAATGTATGGACAATCTGTTTTTTCTTCCAGGCTTTCATCACAGGGCTTATATTTTCTCACAACTTTACTCAAGGTTAAAACAAAAATTCCTAGAAGAATCTCTAGGTAGACTGTAGATATGTCAATCAAAAGTTGTGGACCAGCAAACTTTCTTTTTATTTTTTTTAACATTTTTTACCCTGCTGCTGTTGCAGGATGGCAGGAAATGTAACCTTCCTGTTCAGCACAGATTAATATTTTTAGTGATCCTTGAAAAACAGCTGTTACATTGGCTAAGACTGGGTACACTTCTAAAACTACCAATGTACAAACAGCTATTAACCTTTTAAAATTGTGTTCCAGGCATAATGACATTTCTGTTTGAATCAGATTACACCTTTAGAGGCTAAAGTTAGAATCTAGAAAAAAAATTAATGTAAAGCAAAACCGTTACAGAACAATTTTAGAAAAAAAATACAACAAATAAACACAAGATTCAGTAGTTTAGAGGCAATAGCAGCTGCTTGTTCTTTTTTGCATGGTTTAACTACTGGAGAAGGGGTCAAAATAATAGTGACCATGGGTTGTACTAAATCTATGTTTAGAACATATTTGTCTATGTTTTACAGGTGGTGTATGTCCCCTATGATCAGCCTTGTCTTTAATGACATTTACATGTCAGAATTGGGAAACTTTATGGAATCCACCAATGTTATATTTTCAGATTGGTTGATGTCTTTCACCTAGAAGATTAATTCTGCCCGAAGGTAAAACTTTGCATGCATATATAGTGAAAACAATTTTGAGTTATATTTTCTTTCTAAACATAACACTCTGAAACTGTACAGTAATGAGCATGGAAATTCAAACATCAAGTAATAATTAGACACATTTTGTTTGTATGGTTTATCCTGTGGTACCAAGCTGTGAAAGGTAGCCTTTAAGACCTCTGAGTGCAGTGGGTAAAATCTTACATTCCAGAGAATCTTACCCTCATTTGAAATCGACAAATCTATTTCAACTGTCCTGTATTATTCTTCAGGCTAATGCTATTTTTCTTCAACAGCATAGCAGTCACTGCTGCCTTGAATCAGTACAACTGTAGGAAAACCAGTCACATCTGGGTTGTAAAATAGCCAGATCAGACCTGACTGGAATATTGAATTATCTGAATATTGCTCCGGATGACGAGAGAAAGATTTATCTTGTCATAAAAAAAGAAATATTCATTTCTTTGCATCTCTGGGATCCTGCAATGAGGGGAGAGTCACTGGCCACTTTGTGAGGGGAAAATATTCACTGTTCAAGGACAGTTTGCTTTTACCAGAGAAGAGCTGGCAGAATGACTCACAAATTAAAATCATGCTGATGCTTGCTGTCATCACATTTGACACTGCAGACTTGACATTGATTATTTGAGAAAGCTATGTTACCCAAGTGAATATTAATAAAGGCACTTATATACATTTATATTTTTTGCATATATGCCTGCGTATGTCTCTTTTTTTTTTTTGTTATTCCTTCTTAGAAAGTAGAGATGAATAAGACTAAGAGAAAAAGGGAATAATTTTCCCCATCAACAATCCCAGACATTCTGTTTAGCCTTTGAAATTATCCTCAGTTAGGTTCAAGAGGCCATGCTGAACCTTGAGAAATATCAATTTTTTATTTAAGTATTGTTTCTTTATTACAGCCAATTACAGCCAAGATGTCATCTTTCAGAACAGTCTTCCTATGCTGGTTTTCTAAAATGTTTTCTATTGTAAAATGACTGCACATCACAGCTACTTTTCCCAGAAATACAGTGAGAAAAATCTGGCCTCTGCAGAGTTAGAATAAGCCCTAATTTTTTACTGACTTTCAATCACCAAACCTAGATGAAGAAATACAAAGAGGACACATCTTGCTTTAACCCTCCCCCACCAGTAGCTTAACATATTTTACTGTTGGGATGACACTATTTCACTATGTTAAACTAGCCTGTTCTACTGTACAAAATGCTGGGGATCTACATTATGTTCTTCCTAAACAGAATTAAAATCAATGTTAATTTTTTAGTTCATACTATTTTCTAAATCTTAGCAGTGTTTGAAAACATATATTGTACCTTCCTCTTTCCCTCTCCCTAAAAAGAAAACACTATGCATTATACCAGAAGACATTGGAGAAGTACACTAAAGGGTTTATTTTGACTGCCAGTTTCTGAGGTGAAAGAACGTGTACAAATGTTGCTGGAAAACCTGGTAAGGTGAAAAACACAAGACAAATATATATGCTACTACTGCAAAAAAAAAAGTTAATCTTATAATGTACACACAAGTAGCATAAATTAAAAAATATAATTGCATAAGAAAAGGAAAAATAGCGATCAGTTCTGACATTGGCAGAGTTTGGTTGAAAGCAGCCTTTTGTACTGATCTGCACAGAAGGTGATTTTTGATCGGAGTACCTTACAAGGTGTAGTAAATATAGCATGATCCTGTTTCTTCCCTTGCTCTTCCTTCTGCTTCTTCCTTTATTTTATTGTTGAATAGTCTACATTTCCCAGTTATTGGAAAAAGGTACAGTGTTCATCTGAAATAAAAACATATTTGTGTTAACTTGTTGACTATCAGTTTCACTATTGGTTTAATCTTATAATTAGCACATTTTTTTTTCTAGGGGCTGGCTTAATATGCTGCCTTGGAAACAGGTAAGCATGGCTAAAAGCTACAGCAGGTGGACAAAATGATTATTTCTAATGTTTTAATGGATTGGCACAGTGAAAAGCTGCATTATATAAATTCATATGCTTTTCTCTCCCTCAGACTTTAAACATGTTTCATTTAGAGTGTTGAAAATCCTGCCCATGCTTCTCTTTGACAGAGTCTATCAAAGCCATTCCAATGGGCACACACGGGCACAAAATGCGTTGTGACATACAACAGGAGAACACAAACCTAGTCTTTTTTTACTTTTTTCAGCATTTGCGGTGTGATCAAAATGATATAAAGAAAATGCTGCTAATGAAAAACACTCCAGAACAACTGCCCAGAGTGAGTTTGTTTTTTTGTCCCAAGCTTCTTTTTTATAGAGGATATGGGTTATGTGGGGTAGTTTATAAGTGTTGGCTTCTATTTTCTCATTTTATCTTGCGTGTATGAAGTATCAAATATTTAGTTTTTTAAATGTGTTGGTGTTGATGATATTGCAGTTATTGTGTCTATGGAAATGAAAGAACGAATGAACTGTTCACAGCTGAGTCATAGCTGACTCAGCGCAGGCCAGTGGCGTGTTTGCTTTACCATAGTGCCCTTGCTCTTATCTTTAGGCACAGAATTGCCCTTTTAGATGGGGATAACATGAATGTCTCAGTTTTCCTGAAATCTGTTATTTCAAAACACTTCAGTACTGTGATAAAATGAATACTGCCTACTGCATTTGCATTTCTTTTTCCTGTATCTTTCTTACTGGGATGGAGTAAGTCTAAAATTTGTTGCCCTCCATAGCTGATGAACTGTGAGAGGCTGGGAACATGGGAAGGACAGACATTCATAACAGTGAATTTAAACTCCTCCTTGTCAGAGAAGGACTACCCTTTGCATCAAATGTTACCTCCAGAAGAAACACCATAGAAGATAGATCAGGTTGAGAGAGCTGTTATTAATTTTGCTGGCTTGTACAGAGTTCTCTTAACTCCCAAAATATTTAATTCCCTCTAAACACTGTCAATTTGATATAGTATCAACTGCTTTAGCATTGCTGAGAGGGTAAAATCTAACAAGGTTTTACTAAGAAAATAATCTTGTCATAGTGAGTAAGCCCAACGGAATTCTCATTAAAAAAGTACGTAAGGAATTTGTATTTGTGGAAGGTGAATATGTAATCATCAGAAAGGCAAGCTTGTGTCTCACTGTCCTTGTCATTGTCCAGAAAAGAAGAGAAATGGGTATAGTGACATACAAGAACAGCTTTCAGGTAGAGGCAGTCCAACCATATTTTTTGTTACACTAACCACTACAGTTAAAAAAAAACAAACATGATATTTGCGAACAGTGTCCTTTGGATCAGAATATTTCAGTGAAGCCTGTCAGTAGAGTATCCCAGGAAGCATTGCCTACCAGAAAAAAATAACATTTATTTTTTGAGAGAAGTCTAAAGTATCAATGTTATTTTTCACTATCTCAGCACTTGCCTGAAGATTTCTGACATTTTAAGGAAGCATGCTCCATTCCTTCTTAGGCTTTTCTTCCTGGACCTCATTCGTAGCCTGCTTACTCCCTGAGTGACTGTCAACAAATACTGCTGTGATCACTATGACCTTACAGTCTAGGTCAGTCTGCCTAGACTGCTGTCCAAACAGTCCTCTAACAGCAAACTCAAGACTTGCCTCACTATGAGCTCATGGAACAACCCTAGAATCATGTCCCTGGGCGTAGGCAGAGGCTAAAGTGCCTGCCTAGGTAGACTAGCAGGATTACTATGCATTTTTTGATTCATTAGTATGGTGTTATGTAGTTTGAAAAATTAAGTCAAATAAAATAGCTAGAACATGTTCCGAAACAAGTTATTAACAATAAGTTATTAACAATAACTTCATTGTTATCTGTTTCCAGTCTGAATGGTTCACACTCTGCAACTTGACACCAGTCAATATTATTTTGAAACTGGGAACTTCTGCTAACTCCATTTATAATAAAGAACTGAATCAGATGTCTGTTAGCAGTCTGAAAATCCACGGTCTAGCCTTAATGGTTCACCTACGTGTGCATATGAGACTCTGCAAGGAGTCTTACTCAAAGGCTATGACCAACTACTTCAGTGGACCGTAGTTCCCCAAATAAACTGAAAAATAAGTTAGGTTCCAAAATATAATAAATTCTAGAATAATGAATGTGTGGGAATGTAATTGCTATTCAAGTCAAATATGGAAGAGTTATTGCTTTTGGTGAATGTTCAGTTCAACCTTCATAGCTTTTTCCAACCTTGGTCTCCTGAGATGAGACTTCCTTCAGAGCTGCCAAATGAGATGGAAATGACTTGCAATTTATTTAGAAGGTGACAGGTACCACTAACTTGGGTTGGATTTGAACTGGAGAAGAGACACTGAAAACAGATACAAAAGTGTTCTATTATGAGCGATTTCCTGAAAAAAAAGTACCTGCACTTACTATATGTATACTATGTATGTGTGTATGTATATTAAGTTATTTAGTTGTCTGTTTGCTCTTGGGACTATAGAGTAAGGTTGTGAATATTTTGGGGATTTGTGAAGTAAATTGTAATACATAATATCCAAATCTCAGCAAAACATTAAGCTGGGATTTTCTGCAGTAGAACTACATATTATACATACAACTGACCGGTATCAGTTATTATAAAATAAATTCCACTAAATGAAATCTGGTAGGTTCTAAATGGTGTCTATTTTTCTGAACAGTTTGAAAGATGGTGTTGTCAAGTTTGTTAACCGCAAACCCCGTGTTTTACCATATCATTATCCCTCAGAAAAAGAGCAAAAGCAAAACCAGTCAACCTTCTCTTTTTCTGAGAGTCCACCAATATCTATGTCTTTTAGATCAACAGCTTCCCTTACTGACAAAATGTAATAGAAAAGAAAATTGTCAAGAAGCTACCTCTTTTGACTGAGCAACTTGGTGAGCAGACCGTTAGGCATGCTTTCTTGAAAACACATATAGTCTTTATCTTGCAATTGGTTCTGCATGGAGAGGTTCCATCTCTGTGTAGCACTCTGCTGGATCTTCTGCCACTTTCTGTGATTTTAGAGATAATGGGCTTAGCCAAGGCCCATGAATCTGCTGTCAGAGTTGTAACTGCAGGATTGTGGCTTTTATTGTTCTTTCTTTCACCCTCTATGTCTACATGTGCATAAACCTGCTTGAAACAGTTATAAGCCAGGAAGGTTATCTGCTATGCTTTAGCAGTACAGCATAGACACTACTATAGAAGGCAAGCTGCAAAATTGGTTGGAATAAGTTGGAAAACACTCAAGTTGCTGAGACATAGTAAAACCTGTGATTCCATGTCCATATCACTAGTTCTGCTTGAGACAGCTACAAACTTGTTGGGATATTTTCCCATTAACTTTCCTCTTTTTTTTTTTAAAAAAAGAAATATTTCATATTTAAACAAATACAAGGACAAAAATTCCATAAATCTTTCAAGAAGTAATAATACATGCCAGGTAGGGTCAGTGCAGTGAAGGTTCGAGTTATAATGCTCAGTAAGTAGCTCTCTAACAATTTCCATTAAAAGATGCCTTTGAAAAGCTGGTTGCCTTGATTATATGACAGATAATATTATGTATCTAAATAAGTCTTTTACAGATTGTTTTCTCACAATTAATTTTCATGAGGGTAATTCGACACCTAACTCTTCACTGGAGAAAGAAATAGATACGGATTTACAAAAGACAGAAAAAAAAGAATTGCCGTGCCTGTAATGATTTAGTTTCAGTTCCATCAAAAGCATATCAGAAATGTTTTCAGTGGTGGAATTATAGAGCAGGGAATCATTACTTTAGGTCAGAAACTCAAAACTTTTCACCTGATTTTCTTCTTTTTGTACTTGCATTGAAAAGACTCAAGCTGTAGTAAGGACATATCTTTCATCCTAATTCCATCTTGCTTTCTGCATTATACTTCATTGCAGAGTACATCCAAAAAATGCAATAATTTAAAGGGAGGGGGGGTGGGGGGAACTGTAACACATTTTTCAGTGACTTCTAGGGTTACACAAATGCTAGTGTTTGTAGCAAGTTAAAACAGCTCTTGTGCATTTACAGTTTGTGCCCTCAGCCAACGACTCCAGCTGCATTTTAGCAGCCACAAACTAGTGAAAAACAGGGAAGGCAGAATTACAGCTTTTTCCACATTCATATCTTTTATGCCAAAGGATATGGGGACGCAAACATATTACTATGGCAGCTCTCTATCATCAGAGAATCCCCCTTGACTGAAATAATCCTATAGTGTCTCTAAAAATGGCTTTATGCCTTTAATAAACTGCAGAATTAAAACCAATGCGAGTCTGGAGATTTGGAACAGTAAAACCTTTCCAGATGGAAAAGCTTCTGTGATTTATCAGCTTCTCTCAGGCAACAAACACTACTTTTTCAAGGAAAAAAACAAAAACACAAACCAAAAACACAAGTAAGGGAAAAGAACAGCAAAAGGAAAAAAAAGTGTTTTAATTTTTCATTTAAATCTTTATTTCACATTTTCATTTTTGGTAAGCTTTAGTTCAGTATAAGAGGTCATTAGGGAGAAGGGCTTTTCTCAGAGATGCTCTGAATGGTTTGGTCATCGTTCAAATACTAATGAACGAAGAGTGTTTTCTTGCCCATAAAGAGAATATTTTGGCATTCGTCCTGCTTTAAAAAAAAACAAACATGGAACCCTTTGAATACAGGAATGAGTTCAGCAAGGATAGCAAACAAAATGTTAGTTTCAATTGCTAGAAGTAGATAATTTAGGTCTGATGCATCTTTGAATTGTTTTTAATAGATTTAAATATGAAATTTGAATTTGAATCTTGACTTTTCTTTTAATTTCTTCTGTGGGATTGAGCCTACACTTCACTGAGGAGTGCAATACTGAAATGTACTCACATCCAAAGTTATTACAAATTAAATTTATCAGGAGTCAGTCCTGTGTGAATCATATACATGCATTTCTGTGTGATTTGTATTAGTAAGAACTAATACTGCAAACCTAAAGCACATCTCAGGGAAAGTGTACTAGTCACCAAAACAACAGAAAGAAACTAATCCCTTCTCATATTGCTAGTTGTGGGTGAGTTGCCATATGGTCAAGTTGTTGCTCATCCTCCCTATTGTTTCAATAAGCTTCATTTTATAACATGTTGCCAGATTCCATCACTGTTTAGATTACACCACACTGAACACAGTTTGTCTAGTTCTTATCAAGCTAGCTTTATTTCAGGTAACAGTCAAACTAGAAAAGCAACCATCACAGTAAAGACCGAGCCTTCAAACACATCACAAGCCTACAAACAAATCACCACACAGCCTCAGGACCTTAGGCAAGTATTCAGTGGTTGCTGCAGTCTTGCTGCTATTCACAGTCTAACTCTTAGATTCGAGTTAGCACAGGCAGCAGGTCAGTAAATATAGATGTCTGTGTGTCCTGAATGACTGATATCTGACCATGTTTTTGAAATAAAGAAATACTGAGCCTTTTGGAACAAAAAAGAACCTGACTGAGGACATATGTACATATTAAAAGACTTTCTCTTTCCACGATGTACTTACAGTTTAAACAGAGGCAAATGCTGTAACAGAGTAATCTTCAAACCTGAAAATCTCATATTCTCTTTGTCAGGAATGTTATTGTACCTTGCTACAGTAATACATGCACTTATAGGTAATCAGCTAGAAATGCATATATAACTTCATCACTTTCCATTCATGTTTGGACTGCTGCTGCAGTTACTGCTGTGGGTTGATTGTGATGGAAGATTAACTTAGATATTGTGATAACTTTGCACTAAAAGCTGGCTAAGCACTCAAATAACAAATCTGTAGTCACTTTAAAATCACTGAAACTAGAGTATGTAGTTTAACATCAGCTTGAATACATTGATGCCCTGGTGTAGACACGTCCTTTATACATGTTCATGGTCACAACCACTCTTATTGATCTGTTGAAAATGAGCTGAAAGCCTTGGGAAGAAGGAGCTGAATGTTTCCAAATGAAATATGGCCCTGTTACAAAGTTATGGATCAAAAGTGTTAAGTTTAAAGGGCTTGTAAATATTTCCTTCCAGAAAAAGTACATACAGAAACACTAGAAAAATCAGAGAAATCAGGTATGTGTTCAGGTTATTGAAAAGGGGGCTAGCAAGAGTCATAGAATATAAAAATATACTGCAAATCTTACCAATACAATTAAATAACCCAAATAACTCTTTGTGTTTCTCTCCTGTAATGTTAACAAATACAGATTGATGCATTCTATATCTTGAGATAAAAACAACTATAGTGGCTGCAATGGTCAATTGTTAAAGGCACCATTCATCAGGTTTGAATTCTAAGGGCCAGATGCCTTTATATGTGACAGAGCAATTCTGCAGTTTTGGGAGAGAAATGAGGATGCAGTCAGCAGGAGGAGCTACAGCACTGGAGGAGAGATTGGTACTCAATGGAAGTAAAAGATGCTTTCAGCCTGTTGTAATCGTTGTCCAGACAGACCAGTGGCAGCCACGCTGGAGGTAAATGAGAAGGAGAAATAAGCTGAGGTGGCCACAAAAAGTCTGAACTCTGGAGAGTCTGACAGGCATTTTGTTTTCAGGTTCGTTCTTTTTCAAGAGAGAGAAACAAGGAGAAAAGCGAAATGAAGTTTCAAACATTTCTGTTCAAGGAAATTTGGATGTGACAATGTTTGTTTTCCTCACAATTGAGTGTTTCCAGAAGGAAAGAAAGGGGAAGAAGGAAAAGGAGAGAAAACTGGGAGAATTATGGCATCACCCATTCCTGTATGGTGGAGGTGTATCAATGGAGAAATGCAATCCTTTCAGTGAAGCAGTGGAATTTCAATGTGATGATAAACAGTCAAAATGTAGTTAATAACTATGCCAGATGGAGCTTCATCTGCTGGGGATTCTCTTTAGAAATTGAGAAGTTATAGGTAAATATGGGCTCTGCCTTTTTAAATTTAAGATCTTGGGAAACATTGACATCCAGTTTTGATGTTTAGCCAGGAGAAGCAACAGTTATCTTGAGGGACAAAGGTGATAGGAATGTCAATTTGAGCAGAGATATGAAGAGCTTTTTGCATGTAAATCAAGTCAGCTTCAGCAGAGCCTCCAAATGTAGAATACATCAACTGAAGTTCTCAAACAAGAACAGATTTCTTCCTTGTGAACGCTTGAGTGCAGAGCCATACAAGACTGAATCTTAAAAAAAAATAAAAAATCTTGGGCTATGGTATTGATGAACAAGGAAGACATGAGTTGTTGAGCAAAAGATGGATCCTATCCTTTAGATATGATTGTGCTTCTGGGAGTGGGAACACTTTCCGTAAAAACAATACAAAGTAAACCAGAAAGAAATTACTGAAATTAGCTTTTCTTGACAGTGCAGTATAGCAATAGATATCAGTATGTTGACAGACACAGGCACCAGAAAAAGGGAAAAAACCCAAAAGTCGTTAAACAGTCAATAGAATTGGATTGTTTGCTAGTTTCATACAGTCCCAAGAATCATAAATCTAACACTGACTTCCACTGAAAAGTCCTGGGAGGACCTGTGGAGCAGGGGAGGTTTAGGAAATATTTATTCACTGAAAGGGTTATCAAGCACTGAAACAGGCTGCCCGGGGAAGTGGTTGAGTCATGATCCCTGGAGGTATTTAAAAGATGTGTAGATGTGGATCTTAGGGACATGGTTTAGTGGTGGACTTGGCAGTGTTAGATTAATGGTTGGACTCAATGATCTTGGGGGTCTTTTCCAGCCTAAATAATTCTATCATTCTATGATTCTAATTTGCTTGCTGTAATACACATACCAACAGAACTGGAACATACACATCCTTTCCTACAGATATTGTAGTAAGAGCAGATCTATGCTGTTAGATCGGTTGGGACCCTTGGATCCTTGCTGATGTCAACACTGTACAGACATCCTCCTGTTTCTGGGTTCTCCTGGAAACACAGCTTGGTGCAGTCTGGGGATGGTTCACTACTGTGGTGCCACAGGCAATTACTACAAACATCCTGTACAGTGACATATGATCTGAAATTTGCCTCCTTGGTAAGTTGGGTGGGTAGTGATTCCTGTTCTAAAAACCAGAGATATGTGCCCAAATCAGAGCCCATCCCCGCCAGTTCAAACTGGAAGGATGTGGACCCGGGTGAACACTGCTACCTCTTGCACCTGGCAGCTTGGCCATTATGTGTGATGGCTTCTCCTTGGGCTGCAGCTTCTACAAAATGTTCAATATAACGTTTGGTGTCCTTGCAGGAGGGGCTATTGTTTTAACTCTTCATTGCTTCCTTTGTTAATTTGCCAGAACAAGTCACGTGTATTCATTAGTCACAAAGCCTCAAGTCAGTTAGCACTAGTGTGGTTTTCATCATCTTCTGGCCCCTATCAAAAATGCTACAAAGAAGAAAGTGTTACTTTTGTTATCCAGCTCATTCAAGGTTAATCTGTGTAGTCTGAGATGCACAGATGCAGCCAAGTATCGCCTACCTGGGTGATCCCCCCAGATAGGCTATAGCCAGTGACAAATGACCACAAAGACTGCAGCAAATACTGCTTCCTCACCTAAACACATATCAATCTCTCAGCAGGCCTGTACCTTCAAATATCCACAACCGTCTTCATCCTACATCCCAGAGCACGCAGAATACGCTCCCATTTCTGTGCCATATGCGATCTGACACTAGTGGTCTTCGGATAAGCTTCATGTTGCTTCAGAAACTTCAGAAAATTGTATGCAAAGCAGTAATTTTGTCATAAAGTTACAGAGGTTACCCCACAGAGAAGTGATGTGCAGTGTGGATGCAGCCATGAAACACCAACCACTTTCTATCTCTCAGCCTCTAGACTATCTAGATTTTAAAAATGAAGACAGGGTTTGCCACTTGCAAGCATCTATATCACAAAAAAGAGGTTATTTATCCATGCAGAATAGTCCCACAAATTTTCCCTTGTTTGCTTTAGCAGATCGTGTTTTTCTTTTTATTGAACTCTGCAAAAAGGGAGATCATCTGGTGGTGCCTAAACATTGATATACTTAGCAATATAGCAAATTAGCTAATGATAATTCAAATTCCTCTGAATGTGGTTCTAGATAAGAGCTCCAAAACCATAATCCTGGAAAATATAAGAGCCCAAGACCGAGACAACCAAGAGAATGAGACGACACAGAGAGAGGGGTGACTCAGAGAGAGAGAGAGATCTTCCAGAAAGATCCTCGTCTATCTAGTGGACATGACGTGCAAGATATAGAATATATCACTGGCCAATTTGGGTCTCAATCCTAAATGTAAGGTCAAACCCTAAGCCAGTAACTGTGGGAGAAGCTCCTTCCCAGCTTCTGCACCTGCAGACAATGGAACAGCAGAGAAGCTGAAAAGCCCTTGAGCGACAGCTATAAATATCACTACGTTTCCAGCCTCCCTCTAAATACAAATGCAAAACATAGCCTCACTCTAGCTACTATGAATAAAGTTAACTCTGTCCCAGCTGAAACCAGGACAGGAACTCTGGTAGTCCAGGTGTTTTGAAATATACTACCAATGTAATACCAAGTATGGGACTTGTACGTGTCTTCACTGGTTTGACAAACTGAGGAAGATATTAGCTCTCTTCCTTTTACTAAGACAAGTGCCTGTTTTTTTCATAAATACAAAGAGATATTAGAAATGAGAATTCATGAAATTTGGTCCATGAGTTAGTCATTAGATGTTTGCAGGTATATTAAGGCTTGAATACTTTGCACGTGAACAGGAATACATGATATAGGAGTTAATAAGAAATTTCTGCATAGTTCGAAAGATTTTTTTTTAGTTATTGATAGCTATTGGTGAGATCTTAAAATGAATATATAATGCATCAAAACATGCTTAATCTGTTTTACCAGGATAAAATTTAGTTCTTTAGAAAATATATGAATGCAATTTGGCTAAAGCACAGTCAAGTGCAAACGTTCCCACACATTAAGAAGAGATAAGGATGTTCTATGTTTTAGCATTCAGAAACATTGAATATATATTTTAAGACAAATACAATTAATAGTAAAGAAAAAAATGTCCTTGTTGACTGTGATAAATAATTCATGTTTCTATATTTTTCTTCATTTCTTTTTCATTTCCTGTTTCTCTCTATACATAATCCAAAAATAGATTCTGTATCTTTTTGAAACATGTTAAACTTGTTAAAAAGGTTGCCAAGAGAATTAATGATGCACATGTCTGCAGGGAAACATAATAAGGGTTTATTCTAGGGTACTGAGAGAAGTGGATATAGGTGCCTTAGGGAAAATGTATGAAGGAGTTACAAATCTGAATGTTGCTAGTTTGCAGATTTAGGATGTTTTCAGTTAAAACAAAGACCCTATAAACTGATTTTTCCCTTACAAGAAAAAAGGAATTCAGATACCACTGGGATTTTGAGCGAGACCGGGACATAAACAGAGGTGCCAAGTATATTGCAAGGTCTAGGCCAAATGCCAAATTTTACTTTACTTATTCACCAAAAAAAGTAGAAACTGTCTCTTAAACATTTCTTAATTCTCAATGCTTCAACTAAAATGGCTTGCCAATATCTACCACCTTATGTCCTCGGTATGACCCAATGAGATTAGAGGTTTTTGCATGTTGCTAGGCTGTATCCAGACAATGCTGTCAAAAGACACATCTGTGTATAAAAAAAGAAATGTCTTCAATGTCTTCCTTCCACTGTCTGCCCACAATACAGGTATATATATATATATATTTAAATCACATACTGTAAATATGAAACAGGAAAGACTAAGTAGGAAACGTGAAAGGATGAAAGGCATGTGAAACACTTGTGGGAAAAGGTGGATTAGTGTATAGTGACACAAATGTCGGCTGACGTAAGGCTGTGTTGTGTTTTGTATCCTCACCCCACGCTTCCCCATTGACTGTAGAAATACACCGTTTACATTCACTCCTGTCTTAACAGGGACAGACAAATGGCACTAAACCGAACTTTGTAAACCTCTGGAAGGTTTGCAAGTGGGTAACTCCCTTCCAGAGATCAGTTGCTTCAAGCCATTCTGGTTTTTTTCTGAGCAATGAAGAGCTCTTAAGTGCATGAAGGTAACACGTTTCAAGAAGTGCGTGTGTAAAAACTGCCCACTCCCCCACATCAGAGGAAGGTAATGAAAAGGGCTTATATTTAAAGATAAAGAAAAAAAAAAGTTCTTATTCATACCTTTGAATTTTATACCAGTAATAAGATATACAGATGAGGTCTATAAAGGTGCTATGTATACTGGATGTGAATTAGGCTAGAACAGATATATCGGAAGAGAGAAAATGTTCACAGGTGTGAGATTTTTTTTTGCCTTTTCTCATTTTGATTTCTAATTTCTGATCCTAATTTTCTAAGTGCCATTTTTCATAGTTCCATGGAATGGTTTTTATCTCTGTCTTTCATGAAAACTTCTAAGAGTTAGTTCGTATTTTCAACACTTGGAAAGCCTTTAAAAAGGTAGAATATTTTAGCTAGTATTTCTGAGCATACAGTACTGCCGACTCCCTCTTCAGATCAGATATTCACAGAAATAAGTCTTGTATCTTTTTCCCAAAATAATATGTATTTTGTTCTTAAAATATCATGCCCAGGGCATATATATTTGCTGATCTCATAGCAGTAGCATCCAATTCATACGTTAAAAGGAACGGAAGTCTTTGACAGAGAAAGCAGTTGTAAAAAATAAATGAGAAACTACATTCTATGAAAGATCACTCTTAGAAAACACAATTTTCTTCTTGTTTCTGCCTTTCTAGACTTTGAAATTTGGTACTTGTGAATAACCTTGGAATCATTTTTTTGGGAATGGAGAGTTAATCCAAAACTATTCAGGCATTAAATAGGTCTCCAACTTTGTTAATATTTCTACATGTACAATATTGCAATGCTAGAGCCTAAATATATTACAGAAACTCTATCAAAGTTCCCAGAAATGTAGGTATACCAAAGAACGTACGAAAGTGAAAATCTGCCAGTATCAAGTCAGTTATGTACACCAGTTTGCTGGTGTATAAAAAAACTGTAATATTTCAGAACATGTAAAGAAATTCTGAGTGAAACATCAAATGCTCATGTTTTATGACACAAAAGAAGTTGTGAAGTCTTTACAAACTGAAGAGGAAAACTGGTGAGCGTTCTGTTTAGTTTTTATTGTGCTATAGTGTGTGGTGGTTTATTGAGAATAAAAAAATAGAATACTTCAGGCAAAGTCAAGATACTACACTCTGTTCTGTAGATCTTGATTGATTCTTGGTGAATCTCTTTAGATGGGCCAACAGACATCACAGCCAGACTTCAGGAGTCAGAAAAGGGGAACTTTGGTTGCTCTTCTTTTCAATATGACAATATGATTTGGATGAGAAAGAAGAGACTGACGGCTAATTACTTCATTTGTTTATGAGTTTTACATGTTGGTGCTAACCATGCCTTTTGAGTGTGAAGTGTCGTAGGAAAGAAAGTGGGTTCTGAGACTGCACCTGCAAGAGGCAGTGTTTCACCGCCTTTGGATGCCGCTACCCCTGCGCAGGCTGCACTGCTGAAGAGCCAGCCGCTTGCCCATCTAGCGGCAACCCATCTAGCTCAGCCTTTCACCACTTCATAAGTCCTTTTGAGTATTATGAGAACTAAAGCAGTTCTCATACTGATAACAAAGGTTAAGGAAATCATCTCCTTGCCTTTGTAGATAAGGACTTGAAAACTACCTTTGCAGTCTCTCTCTTCTATGCCACACAAATGATTTCTGCAGCCTGCGATTTCTCTTAGTTTAAATACTGTTTATCAAATGTAAACACATGTATATGGTAGGTAAGTAAACATTTGCTGCACATTGAAGAAAAGCTTCCTTCCCTTTTGTTTTGATGCTGATTCCTTAGCTGACATACTTTTAAAATATATATAGGAATAGAAACATGACAAAGGAGCTTAATAATTTCTGCTTCCATTGAATCGCAAAACAAGTGAATTCTTAATCATGCTGCTTTATGCTTACTTGTAGTCCCTACTGAGAGAATGATGGAACAGACTGCATTTGGACAGTGCTGTATTATTCCTAATTGCTGTTTACATATACTGAGATTATAAAATCCCTTTGCGAATAGCTTTTAAAAAATTAGGAAAGTCTAAGTAAATCTCCAAAGAAGAGTGAACTCAATTCCAACTTACTTTGGTACATTTAACTTAAACTTTGCAAACCATCCATGTTTGAAATTTTATTTTTTTTTTAATGTGATATGTATAACTGTTCAAGAGCTTTTCCCACAATTTGTGATCACGCTTGTGATGCTATGCTTTTGTTCTTCTCTGACTTTCTCTCTAGCACACTGTTCTTACTTCCCCTCCTGAACCATGGGTTATTTTTAGAACTTCATCATGAGCACCAAGCACCAAGCTCCAGTTAAAATATAAAGAGTAAACCAAGTAAGTAACAAGGGTAAATAATTTCACCTATATTAATCTTAAGTATGAGGGACTGGATCCTCGGATCCCTTTTTTTTCAATTGACTAAGCTCCACTGAAATGAAGTATAGTGTTTTAAATTGTTACCATATGTACCACTTAACAATGACTGTTGATTACTGTTCCATTATTCACCTCAAATAGCAATCAAATGTTACTTTGTGAAACATTGCAAAGTTATCAGTGTTTACTGCTTTTTGGACACTTCATGTCTAATCCATCTTTCTCTAAACTTTAGTCTTCCTTGCAAGCTTTGGGTAATCCTGTCCTCTACAGTTTGCTAGAAAATCAAGAGTGATTTGAAAGAAGATGGATGGTCTATTAGATTATACCAATTTTGTCTCAAAAGACAAAGAGTCAGCCTAATTTATTTAAGATGGTAGATTTTTTTCCAGCATGCTAATTTTAGTACATTTTTATGTACTAAAATCAAAGGAGCCCTAACTAACACTCCGCTTAAGAAGGAGTGCAGGAAATTAGTACTCCTTCTGCAGATTTTATTTATGCATTGTGTTAAGGTGAAAAATGGAAAGGACTAGCTAATCTTCTCTGGTACACTTCAGAAGTCAGCCAATACTCACATCTACTTAGTACCACTTTTTGACTTTCTTAGTAATTCTTAATTTAGTCAAAGGTATTACTGGGTTAGTGTTTACTTTAGTTAAGTCTGCAGGTGGGGGTATCTGACTGAATGCTGTTGAGTTGCACAGGTCTTACAGCTTTCTCTACTTGTATCAAACTACATAGCTGATAATAAATAACATTATAACATTACTCTATGAAGTATGATAAAACCAGAGACTGAACTTGAATAAAAACTGATACAATGAACAAAATCCTCTTCTGTAAATGTAGCCAAACTCATAAAAACCCAGGAAAAGACAACTTAACCATTTTTTTTGAAATTAGTATTCAGAAAATGAATTTTAACTACATCAATTAAGTAACTCTCTCCCCACGATAATATTAGACTCTATGGGAAAGAGGTAGCTCTACGCTACTGCTATACTGGTAAAGATTCTTAAATTTAGATGAAGCTTATGTGAAAACCAATGGAGTACTTTGACTTTTTTCATTACTTTGTACATATGTGCATAAAAAATTTACAAACTGTTCTCTCAGTTTATTTAACCAAGATGCTTTTGATAACAGCAGAGTGAGTCATGTAGGAAATAAACTTTAGGAATCAATTTCTATTAGGAAAGTTTAATATAGTAGTATATATTGCTTTAGGTATATATTGTCATCTTTGTTAAACAGACATAAGACTACAGCTACCAAGTACTTCAGAATCTCACCGTGTACATTTGACATGTATCTTCTGTTTTGGATCATTTCTATTCTGAGGTCATATTGATTGTTTCTGTTCCTTGATTTTCTATGGTCTGGAGTTCCCACTGATTTGAGTCTTAAGTCAAATGAGTCTTCAAACCAGCATTCTGTATTGCCTGAAAAATTAAGACAAATATTATTCAGACTGTGAAACAGCCATTTATTTCTTCCTGACCTGAGAGCGCCAGCCTTTTTCATGGCAATGCCACATTATTCCCTTTGCTTCTGCTTTGTGTTTTAGGGAATTGAGTGTCAAAGAACTTGTAACAAACAACAGAAACCCATGAAAGGGTTTTGTTTTATTTTGCTGCGAGGGTGGCAAAATACTGGAACAGGTCACCTGGGTGTTTTATGGAGGCTTTAACCTTGGAAATATTGAAAACTTGAGTGGACATGGCCTTGGACAAACTGCTCTGGCTGACCCTGCTCTCAGCAGGTGGTGGGACAAGGTGATCTGCAGAGGTGCCTTCCAGCCTCAGCCATTCCCCGAGCCTGTGATTCTGTAGGCAAATCAGGTAATTATAGGCCACTTACCCTGAACACCAGCTCTAGCCAAAATAATGGGAATACTATTAGAGGATTCAATAAAGTGTTAAACGATGAGAATATAATTGGTGCCAGTGTAGTTTTCTGTCAGTAATCAAGTGGCAGAGGCATAGAATAGATGCTAACTGAAAGGCATCACTATAAAAAAAGTTAGTTGGAGACCTCTGCCCATGAACTTGAGAAAACTAAAACAATCTTTCTTGTACTAAATGAACTAAGCTTTTATGCTTCACAAGTATTAATTGAAAGGTTATCAAAGAATATTTTCAGTCAAGCAGAAGAAGAAAACTCTAGGAAGGTAAAAGACAGGGTGATATCTGATTCTCAGAGTATAACCGTATGTATAATGTATAGTCTCTTCCAGTGGGAATGTAATGTGTAGACTGACTAACTGTTTCCCACCTCCCATGGAGACCTCTATTCACTATTGGCAAATTTGACATTTTATTGAGCAGGAACAGACTGCCTGAGTCTGTTTTTTCTTGGTGATCAAAAAGACAAAGGAGAAGGGAGGTACATTGTAGCAATCTTTATCCACGTACAGATAGACCACTGGTGCCTACATGTTCTGAGAAAATGGAACAATTAGCCCAGGCACAGTGCCTCATTGGTGTGGCTGATATTTTTTGGGATCTGAATCTCAGCATCAAGTTTCCTGGTGAGTAACATCTGTGGTGGGTATCCTCCAGGTAGCGCACAGCTGCAAGGTCAGCACGCAGCCAAAAGAAGAACCCATAATGATAACTAAGAGCATTGGCTACCATCCGCCATCTGTCTTCTCCCAAAAC
>WKFP01014261.1:412650-472466 GCA_011057875.1 Pterocles orientalis
CCCCCCCCCCCCCGCCTCCCCTCCACTCTTTGAAGCTTCTGATGGAGTCTAACAGACTTATCTTTTAACTCTGTATAAGGATTTCTGCACAGGGAAGTGAATTGATCCACGGGAAAAGGCAGCTTCAGACATTCAAAACCTTTGTTCAGCCTCAGAATAAACTCATCACAGAAAATCTTTCAAAATCTTTTCTGGGAAGAAAAGGAGATTTCAGCTATCACCTTATATGTGAAAGAAGTACAGTGAGTAGTGTGAGTAGAATGAAAAATTTCATTTTTGAAAACTGTTAACTCACTGGGATAGGGACTTTCTCCAAATACGCAAAGCTTTTGTTAATGGCAATCATAACTGCCATTAAAGTCATCATAAGTCATAAAGCAAAATGCATACTTTGAACAAAGAAATATTTTAATCATTTAAATACCGGTGATGTTTTTTAAAAATGTAGTGATACCTTTCTTATCCACAATGAGTACTGCCATAAAATTTTTTGAGACATTCAGTTGTCTCTTCCTAAAACTTTTAAGACAGTTTAGTAGCTTTGTGAAGAATTTTACTTCTGGGTCAACTTTACTCTAGTGTATTTCACTACTTACAGTCATAGTCCCTGAATTAAATGAGTAGAGATCCTAGTCCATATCTCCTGTGCATTTTCTTGGGGAAGGAGGAGAAAAAAAAATCTAAAATTTTATTAAACATTAACAGTGTTACTGTTTTGATATCTTTCATGGAAATGAAATTAACTTCTGGGACAATATAAATTAATAAATAATTATTATGCCAGTTATAAATAAATAATTATTATACTAGTTTTCCCTTAAGGAAGCAAGCTACTTCATCTCTGAACTTTTCCCCCCCTGCTCCACTTCCTAGCAAATCCAAAAAGATGACATCTTGTGATCTTCCATTTACTCCCTAAAGTCGATTTTTGATGTTTCTCTGCATGCTTACAAAGTGGCTTTAAATAGTAAAATAAATGAAATGTGCTGTTGAACATTCTTTATCCTCAATAATATCATGCAAAAGTGCTCAGGTCTGAATATAGTCAGAGCCACCTTTGTTGGATTCAGCAGGAAGGCTTTCTTCCTGGAAACAACAAACAATACAGGGGAAAACAAACAGTCCTCCTAATTTCCAAAGACCCTAGATAAATCCTCCTGTGTTTCTTTCGTGTCTTCTGTGGACACAGCAAACCTGTTCATCAACCTATTCAGACTGAATGGGTGTCACCACTGTTTCTGTGTTTCTTTCAGTTTAAAAATTCTGTAAATTCTTTGAAATTAAGAGGAAATTCACTGAGTTGAAAGCATAACCATATGTGTTGAGAAGCACCACTCTGTATAAAGATTGCCTCTTTAATATTTTCATCCTGGTTAGTTAGACTTGCATGATGGAATAAAGCCAAAGTAAAATCCTTGTCAAAGATCTACACCTACTGTTTAAAAAATATTGATATTTAAATATTCCTTTGTTTAAAAAATAAGGCTTCAATCAAAATAAATATTAGAAAAACAATAAAAGAAGGAATAGAATGCTGTCTTTTAACAAAATAAGCAAAGTTTTTACCAATCAGTTCCATGGGACTAGGCTTTCATCCAACTATTATGAATCCACATATCATGAAACCCCTTCAAAATATTTGCATAAATCCCTGTATACAGGATATTACTTAAGCTATATTTATTTTATAAAGTTATTTCTTTTTTTTTTTTAGGACATTTATATCTAACTAGAAGTGTACAGGAGGTCTTCAATTCAAATCAATAACAAAGCAGGTTTCTCATCTATCAAATTGATTAAAAAGCCCATACCTACATGACTGGTACCCATTTATGGAAAATGAAGTGTCCTTTTGTGATGCAATTTAGTAGGAAGGTTGTATCACTGCCTGTCTTCCTGAAGTCTTATTGGATGTAGTCTGTCCTCTTGCTGCTACTCCGGCCTCTGTAACACGTGAAGAATTTCTTATGAGAAACAAATAGTTTAGTAAACTAATATTTTTTAGTGTGAAGTAGTGGCTTGTAGCAGGAAGGACAGTCAGCATCATATGAACAGTCAGGATACAGACCACAATTTTTAGCTAAAAATTTATCCTGTGATGAAGCAGAAAGACAATTTACATAATTTTCAAGCACCATAAACAAATAACGTCAGCCAAGCTCTTTGATTCAGACACACAGTTATTTCTGGTTTCTGTCAGAGCATTGTGTGTAGTTGGATTAATTATTCCAACACTGTAATATTCAGGTTGGTTATATAATGTCTGAAAATGCTATTTAATAAAAAAATCTAATATTTAGATCTGATTGAAAGTTCCGTAATTCTATCTTAACAGGTCTTGTTAATGTCAATCTTCTTTACCTGATAAGAACAAGCAAATAATAATTTCATAGTAAATCCAAATATTACATCATATAAAAAATGGTCTGAATAAGAAAAAGAAAATTTAAATATTAAAATACTAAAATATAGTATACTTTAAAATTGTCCCTTGTAATTTCTCAGAAGGAATATCTGATATGATAAAATACATTTTTTTCCCAAATAATTGTACATTCCAAGGCATGTAGAGTCTTAAAATTATGTTGTGCATTACAAAATCTCAGTGAAAATGCAAAGACTCTAAACAGAATAAAATGAAAAACAAAAATCAAAGTACTGTAGGGAAAAATTTCTTTTTTTCTGAGATTAGCATGTGTGGGTTTTAAATTGTCAACATTTGTCAGTCATCTACCTCTGTATAATGTCTGTAGATTAAAAAAGAAAAATTGATGAATGATCTATCTTGGTATTGACCTTGCTGCCACTGAAACCATATTTGATTTGATTTTAACACATTCTAAAAAGTTGTCAGTGCTCTCAGGGTCTTTGCAATCCAAACTCAAGTTCAGTCCTCAACATTTTGGAGAGAAAGAACTGTACATGACAAAGCATACCAAAAAAGTGCAGGTATTTTTCAGTTATTTTATTCATAAACACAAAGAATAACTAAATAACCCACTCTTTGGGTTATTGAGCTTGATAATTATTTTTAGTTTGTCTTTGGCTTTATCTTGGGAGAGAGATATAAATATCAATATATCCAGACATGAACAGTTAGACTGTTATGTTATAATACAGAAAAGCTTATGTTGAATACATAAGTTAGATTTTATTGTGTATTTGAACAAAAATAATATCTTTCCAAGATCCTTTTTCTTTCATGTCTAAAGATCTAGATTCCTAGTTCTGTAACTTAGTTCAATAAATATGTTTGTGCTTATATAGCTAAAATCTTTATTTATTCCCTTTAGACCACTTTTCTCAAACAGTGAAATGCAAAGTTGTTATAGCAAATATTGCAGAGAAACCGCATTAAAAGCAGTTAATCACCTCTTAACGTATCAAGGAACAAAATGATGCTTTTGTTACCAAAAACAATTTCTTGTATGGTTGCTGTGTTAAAATTTCCAAAATGTAGACTGTAGGAGAAGAAACTTAACGAATTTCCATACTAATTCCCTTCCCAGTCATCCTGTTGCAGGAATGATGTGCCAAGGCCATCTTCCAACACTGGCAGTCCAAGGATATGAGTGTACCCTACACAGCCATCTGCAGGCTGGAGGCCTCAAAGGAACAGCAATATCTGCAGCTCTGCGCAAAACAGAGATTAACAATTTTACTGGAAGTATTGATAGTACCTTCTAATAACAAACTACATTCTCACATGTGTAGTGGGTAAGTCCCAAGCAGATCTTCTGTATGAAGGGAATTAACACATTTGCGAAAGCTGTAAAGTGTTTCCTGTGTCTTGTGGTGAGGTCTTTTCAAATCCAACTCTTTCCTCATACAGATACCATGCAGTCTTGGAGATACTATATTTTAATTAGTTTCTTCTTAAATATATTTTAATATCCATGAGTGAGAGACTAAAATGATGATAACATTCTTTTATAAAAACAAAGTCTTCTTACTAAAGTATTTTAAAAACTCATTCTGTAATATTACTGTCTTCTCTCAGGGATAGTAATTTGCCACATGATGTATAAAGTCATGGAAAGGCATAAGAGAGTTCCACTGGCTCACTCGACACCACGGGTTTTATTAGATTATCTCTGTTGTTGACTTGTCCAGATTGCCCTTTTTGGTCTATAGAGCATACATACAGGTTGTATGCATAGACGCACCAAATAGGACCAGTGAGTATGCACAAGTCTGGCCTGGGTTAGTCTGTTGAAGCGGAAAGACTCCACAACTCTTGAAAGTTGTAAAGTAGGTATGTAGTTTATTCAGTGCTGAGGCGCATGGGGGATAGATTCACCAAAGACATGTGCACCTCTTCGCAAAACCTATCCCTCTATTTATTCCCTAAAACGTTGCATATGCATTAAGTTTCGTAATCCATTCATTCATATTAATTACCTAGCCCCGCCCAGCCCCGCTTCGTATTATAATTAGCTAAAGAGTCCTTCTGCGCCTGCGTAGTGCTCCCTGGTGGTCGTCCGGTGGTAGACGGGATGAAGTAAATGAGTCTTCATCAGAGTTGAACTTCTCACCTCCTGGTCTCTTGGTCTCAGTCCAAAGAACCAGGATACTGCCCAGCTTGTTTGGGGCCTGCTTGAGGCCCAAGCAGCCCTCCCTATCTCCGCAGCCTTGCAGGTGTTGCATTCTTTCCTCTCGTTTGGGTTAGCAGATCCTCCCCTTATCATCACAGCTTTGATCCTCTCATCCTGTCTTCACAAGCACGGCAAACGTTAATCATACATTGTCCGAACAGCTATTCTGAATAGAGTTATTCTCTGATCCCTTGTTAAATTTAAACCCCCCTGTCTCACTATGGAGTTCTTTGCAGTTAGCTTTATCTCTGGGATGTTTTTAGTGGCTGCCAAAAAGTTATTTCCAGATCAGTTCTGCTATAGATGAAGTTATTCCCAACTGTTTGGATGTACCATTTATTAAACAGTGCAGACATAACAGCACAGAGCTCTTTACTTTTCAGTTTTGTGATTCACAAAACATCTATACCCCAGCCCCTGTAGTGGAGTTTCTGGCTGACACATTTGACTGCCTTATGAATGATGAGCTGCAGGACCACATGCACTCCTTTGGGAGGCATTGACTTCAGTAGGACTGTTATTTGACCTTAGATTTTACAAGTTTGTCAACATTTACATCTCAGAGCATTAAAAAGAAAAAGAAACTTCTGCCACCCAGAAATTATTTCTATCACAGAAAAAAAAACACTTTAAACTTTGTTTTTTTGTGTGTTTTTGTTTTTAAATGCAATATGAAGTTGCTTTGATGTCTGCATATCAGACTAATAATTCATACAGGATTCTTTTAAAATTAAATAGTAAAGATATACAGCTACTTAGGAGATTTTTATTCCTATTGAAAGTATGAATTTAATACAGAAAAAAATATCTGGAAAAAGTCCAAAAAGTAAAATCCATGTCTGTTGTAAGTTTCCACAGGATAGTATAGTTGATACATTTGCTTGTATAGTGATGATTGATTAGCCAAAGATAAGAGAAAGTAACATATGTCCTGAACTTTACTTCCTTGTCTATACCACTAAATTGTTTATTTATCTTCTGTCCTGGAATTATTTGGTGATAGATTTTTCCCTGTAAATAGCCCATTAATGCCTGGTATTTTAAATTCAATTAATGTTTCTCTCCCTACTACAGAATAATCTCTTCTTGCTGTCTCTGGAAGTGGCATGTAAAAGTAGATATGCTTATATATAAATGATGCTACTCACAAAGATACAGCACATTGCTGCTATGTTTGTTTTTTTTTGATTCAACTTGCAATATTCCCAATCTAGGCTTTAACAATGAGAGAACTGGATTCTGTGTTGTTGGATAATGCAACTGAAAGTAAAATTAATCAAACACACACAGAATGATACCACTAGCTTTGTAATGAAGTTCTAGCAAAAAGCATTAAAAATGTAAATAACAGAAAGATATAGTAAAGTATGCAGTTTGTTTCAATTGATCATGTACAAACAGTAAGTCAGAATTATTTAATGAAATATTTTAGGGTTTGGTTCCTTTGCTGAACATATCATTTTCTTATACTTCTTCAAAAAGTCTTAACACTTTAAAATTCTTATGGTATGTTCCTTTCTGTTTTCCTTTTTTTATCCCCACCAGAACAGCACTAAGGTAAGCTCTGCAATTATGATACAAATGCAGTCTCAAAACGGAAAACTATCATACAATCTCTTAATAAAAGATTCTGTTTAACATCTGCCCAGATACATATTAGTCTATTCAAAATCTACAGGAAATTTGTTAATCCGGCAGACAATTTCTTTTCCTAGGATATTGACTTTTTATTTTTGTGTTGTATTAAAAAAAAGTAAAATTGTTACCAACTGGAACTTACTTATTTTCTTCAACAACATGTGTGTCCTGAAGCACCTCTACTTTCTTAGATCCCTCAGTTGTCACAAATTCTACTTAATTCGTGTAGTCCCAGAGCTTCAGTATGGGAAATCAATGGTAAATGGATACACTTTAGACAATGGACTTATCATCAGTGCCAAGGTCTATTTCTTCTTTTGAAATACAGGCTAGAATTCTGTGGATAGCCTTTTTCTACAGGATATTAAATCAATGAAACATATTGATATTGTTAAAGCATCCTTACAGAGAATTAGCAAAAGCTACACATTAGTTTAACAAATAAAAGAACCTTAGGTAAAACCATTAAACAATATTTTAAAAAATATTTTAGTCTTGATGCTTTTTTGAATGAGACACTAAAGGCCCACCAAACTTGCTAGAAGTCAATTTAATATGTGTTTAGCGACATCTTTTCCACTGACTGCAATGGAGGAAGTCAACACTCTTACAGGACAAAGACGACAGCTGAAAACACAGAATATCAGTATATACTTTCCCCATTTGGTTACCTACTGTGATGATGAAACCAATGCATCAGGCATGTAGGTGCGCACAGCAAACGTTCCTGTCCTAATTAAACTACAACCTTTATATGGGCAAAAAAAGAAAAAAACAAACCCTTGCAAACAGACAAGTTCTTGTTTTCCAGAAGCAGGACTGTTCAAAAATTGCCATGAAAAAGAAATGGAGACCAAAGCCGTGATTATGTGAATGTGTTCATGTGAAATGTCAACATGTACGCGACATTGTGCATACCCAGAATACCCAATTACTTCATCCTCTATCTACAGTAGACTGGGAGAATAATTTATTTTCATTTTGGATCTGCTTGTTATATGAAGTATTCATTATAGTTATATATTTTAGATCTATGGAGACTTTTATCACACATCCTTCCAGCATTTCTTCTACTGCCTTATCTTCCAAACTATTTTTTTGTTTTATTAAAGTTCATTTTACCATCTCTTTGTAATTCTCAGTGAAGTGCTCTTTGAAGTGGTGCACATCTTTCTTGCTGAGAATGCTTAAAATTGAACCCAGCAGTCCTGCTATACATGCTTCCAGCATTATCTAGATATTTGCAAGAGCTCTACTGCAATTCACAATCTGGGCCTCAAAGGTAGTGTGTATGTCTTTTACATGCCTGTCAAAGTGTCCCATTTTCTCTCCCTTTATCTTGAGCAAAATGTGCCTTTCTTTTTTAATATTATTGCCACATGAATTTACCACGTCTTTTAACACTATAAGTAATAGTTTTGATTCTCTTATTCTCTGTTTCTTTGGCATTGTACTACACAGAAGCACAGAAAGGATGGAGATTGAGAATGAGGCCATTATGACATCTGAGTGAAAACCTGCAGTGAAAAGAGATAAAAGTGGTTCATTTGTACTTGGCTAATCTGCACAGAATTGCGGAAAAAAGGAATGCCTGAAGCAGATATCATGTGGCAAGAACTAACTGTGTAAAGGATAGGATCTTACCAGTGGTGACTAGACTTGTATGTATGCTCCAGAAAGAAGAAGAAGCAGCATAAGCAACAGAGATCCATAAGTTTGACAACAAGCATATGTAGTTAAACAAATTTTTGATGGATGATTCTAGACCTAGAGGTGAACTGAAAACAGGAAAAAAGGCAAAATGCCTAATTATAGTTTCTTATAGTAGCAATGTGTCATGGTTTAACCCCAGCAGGCACAAACACCATTCAGCTGCTTGCTCACTCCCCCGATGGGATGGGAGAGAAAAACAGAGGCGTAAAAGTGAGAAAACTTGTGAGCTGAGATAAAGACACTTTAATAAGCAAAGCAAAAGCTACACACACAAGCAAAGGAAAACAAGGAACTTGTTCATTACTTCCCATCAGCAGGCAGGTGTTCAGCCATCTCCAGAGAAGCAGGGCTCCATCACGCATAACGGTCACTTGGTAAGATGAACACCATCACTCTGAACATCTCCACCCCATCGTCTTCCTCTACCTTTATATGCTGAGCATGACGCCATATGGTATGGGATATCCCTTTGGTCACTTGGGGTCAGCTATCCCAGCTGTGTCTCCTCACAGTTTCTTGTGCACCCTCAGCTTGCTTGCTGGTGGTTTGGTGTGAGAAGCAGAAAAGGCCTTGACTCTGTGAAAGCACTGCTCAGCAGTAATAAAGACATCCCTGTGTTATCAACAATGTTTGCAGAACAAATACAAAAGACAGCCCCATACCAGCTACTATGGAGAAAATTAACTCTATCCCAGCCAAAACCAGCACATATGCCATTGGGGATTACAGTGTCCTACTACCTTCATCTTTATTAGTAGGGGAGAACAGTGCGACCACATGAAAAGTTTTAGAAAAACATATTTTTTAGAAAAAAAAACAACAAAAAATATGGTTGATTTTATAAATATTACTCAAGACAAAAACTAACTCAATATTGAACAGAAGGCAATGTGTATGAATACTGTAGAAGTAAGGTTAAATTAGCTGGTTTTACTGTTAAAATTGAACGTAACAGGAATACATTCCAAATATTCAAGCTCTTCAGAAATTTATTCAGTGTTTTTTCTTTTAAATTTTTCAAAATCATCCTTGCGTATGGAGAAAATGCAATCATTTCATGAAAGTAAATCCAATGGGGAAAAATCCAAACATTTACTATTGCTCCAGTTAATTGTCTCTCTATGACTGAGATATTTGTTAGGTGTAAATGTACGTGTCTCTGCTGTATTGCATAAATGTTGGGCCATTTGATTTGTGTAAGTGATTATTGCCTTCTTCATCCCACCCATGCTCTTAAGAGCAAAACTACTTTATTCTTTTTATGATGGTTGTCTTCAGTCTTCTACTTGTAAATATTCAACCAGTACAGTGAAGACTCAGTCTATGATACATGTCAAGTTCACTGTCTTAGAAAATGGACTTTTGTCATGTGAAGAACCCTGTCATTTCTTTTAATTTTTGACTCTAGAGAATGTTTAACTCATAGTTTCATGAAAACATAGCTCTGTTTTGCAAGATCTGGTCACATGCTTATCAAACTGAAAAAATAGGAAAATCTATTGCTAAAATCATAAAATTGATAAACAGAGAGTAACCTTCAAAACACAGTAAGAAAAACAATACTGTGAATTCTTTAATAGCTGAGGTAAAGTTCAACAACTCCAGAACAGTCAGTAGTCTGTAAGTCTTACAAAACAGTATATTTTTAATTATGAAATGTATCCTGCTTGTATATATAAAGAAAAAAGGAGGGCAAAGTCGCTTACAGTTTCTACTAGCTCAGTGTCTGTGCTCATACTTTTTTCTTGGACATGTAATTTACAATTTAACTATATAAGACTATTGAGTAAGCTGGTGAATTCACTCTTTTCAGCCAACTATACCATTTTCCAGTGAAATCCACTTCTATTCTTTGAACACTTCTTATTTCTACTTTAGTAACTTCTTGCAAGCCATACACTATGACTCATATAGAGAAAGACGAATAAACAGAGACTATAAACAGGGTGGCCATTTTAGACACCTTCTCAGCATCATGAGTGATGTAAGAGTAATCTGATAAATATGTCTTCACAGCGCATAGCTTCCTTCAGCTTCTAAAAGTAGTTGATGCAATAGATTCACTTAGCCAACAAGCAATTAAGCTTTGCTTGAAATGAAGAGCAATCTGTTTAAAATTGATTTTGATTGAAACAAATGACTCCACAAATTTATCTGGAGTAGGCATTAGTGTGAATATTTCCCTAATTTGCAGATGACAACAAAGTGGGGGAAGAGTCAATATACTGGAGGGCAGGGTTGCCATCCAGAGGGTGGAGGAGTAGGCCTACATCAACTCATCAAATTCAACACAGAAGAATGCTGAGTCCTGTCTCAGGGAGGGAAGAGATCCTGTAATAGCATGGTCTGGGGATGGGTGGGCCAAAGAGTAGCTCTGCAGGAAAAGACCTGCGGTGGTGGTGGGCAGTGAGTTGGATGTATGCCCATGGTGTGCCCTTGCAGCAAAGGTGCCCAACAGCTCTTGGGCCACATGGACTGGGGCCCAGTTCATGGATCAAGGAAATGTATTATGTCCCTCTACATAGCACTTGTCAGACCATAGGTAGACACTGCATCCAATTTTGGACCCCTAACAGAGGAAAGACATGAACAAACTGGAGCTACCTCAGCATGGGGCCGGCAAGGCAGCTGGGGCCAGAGCATTTGTCCTTCCAGTCTGATTATCTTCTACTCCTGTAAAGAAAAATATGGGGAAAAAAACAGCAATTCAAGGAGAGCTTTGAAGTATAAATCGATTGAAGGGAGTGACATCAAATAATTGTTCTGGTCTTGTAGCCTTCCCTAGACATCTGCTATAAGCCGGTATCTGACATAGCTCTTCTGTTAGGTTATTACCATTTAAAGCAGTGGTAAACACATACAAGCTGAGACACTTTTTTAAAGCCTTCTCATAATGTAAATTAAAAATAGAGTAAATATAAAATAAAATTATATTTAGAAATTAAATGTTTCATGAAAAAATAATAACATGCTCCTTCAGCTTATTTCCCACTTTCTTTTCTAGTTGAATGTCAGAAGACAATCTGTTGCATGTTTGTTTCTGTAGGATTTTGCCTCATGGTTCCATCTTTTCTGTGCATTAAAGTAAATACCAATTTAGTTTGCAGTCACTGTCGTATTTCCATTTGTAGCACAACTTAACTGCATAATAATTACCTTTTCCTATTGTGTTTTGTTTATCTGTGAAAACAAAAGACAAACACAAATATCATACAAGATCTTCCTACCAAATCTTAATTTGGTGACATGTCCCTTTAACCCTCCCGTGCTCTCTTCTGCTGACCTATCTGAAATGGTTGTTCAATGTTCCAGCTCTGAAGCCTTATTTGGTAGATTTTAAGCCTCAGCATAAGATTTCTATTTGTCACTTCTGGATAAGGAACCAATAAATCTTATATATATAGTCCTTGAGCGCTTCAATCTAGTTTTCATTGTTTCTTAAAGGTGACCTTTTTGGAATTGCAAATGTTTATTGCCAGTCTATTTTTATTATCTCCTTTAATCTGAAAGGAACCATCTTGAGATTTCTCCAGGCAAGATTATTTTTCAGAGCCAGATCTTCCATAATGTCTTCATCACCTATGAGGAAAACACGAAAATACAATGTCCATTGCTTATTTTAAAGTATCATGTAAAGAAAAAACAACAACAACAACAACAAAAACAAAAAAGGGAAAAAGGGAAAAAAAGAAAAGACCCCAGCTATCTTATTTTATATTATTTGGACAATGAAACTAGCAATGGTGATGCTTGATTTTGTTTTTTTGAGGATTACCTTTGAATAACTTAAGCAAGCAGGCATTCTTGATGTAGGAATAAATGAAAAAAAGTTTGTCAGGAATACAATTAGTTTGAAAACTGAAAAGATGTCTGACCAACAGGATCATAAAATTCTAAACATCCTCCCTACGGTGTCATGTCAGTGGTTGGGAGGGAGAAAAAAACCCCACACCTATAGAGTTTTAGGATGAAATCTCATGAGTTTTAAAAACAGATATATTGTCTTCAATCAGCTAGTAGCTGCAGCTGGTTATCTAGAAAGTCTCTTCTTTAAAATTCCTCATGGGCTTAGTAATTACATCTGATCAATTTAGATAAAGGGGGGTGTGTGTGGTTTTTTTCTTCCCTAAACTTGTGCTTAATGAAATATCCTAAATTTGAATTATTGTTTATATAAACTCAATTTGCCTTTGCTTACTACAAAGAAAAAAAGAGCTGTAGAATCTCTAGAGTCAGGTAACCTATGTAACTTTATTAAACAAATGCAATTTTCCAAAGTAATCTTATTAAAAATATTCATATTTTTCTCCTGTAAGGCAATATCACAAAATGTCATTCCACAGTAATGAAACCTTTTTTCACAGACTGTTACAATGATATACAGCTTTTCAAACAGAAAATTGAGGTGCATATTAAAAAATGTTTGCCAATTGAAACAGTGGACTGAATCCTTTATAAGATGGTAGTCAGGTTGAGGGCATTGTATGTGTCTTTAATCAAAACACTCTTTCTTTTACTCTGGAACTACAGATCCTAAACTATCCTATTAAACACAATTGTCAGGATGCTGTCTGGAGGTAAAAACACTTGTACAGATAAAGCAATGTCCTTAACATTCAGCTTCACAATAATCAATGTAGTTTACATTAGATTGTCTTCTTTTAGTCTGTATGAAGACTTAACTGTCTCCAGAGAAAACTATTGTTTTTGGGAGGAATAGTTTGGTCCTGAAGAAATAACTATGTACTTTGTGTGAAAGATGAAATCCTTAAGACTAGGACACCAAGTTGCTCTAAGGCTGAGCAGCAAGTTTAATTTTCCAAGACAACATTCTTCCAGAGTTTCCACATATTTATTCAGAATATCCCAAATTGGCAAAGTCCGTGTTTCTGCTAGAAATAAGTCACACCGTTAATTAAATGCCTAATGCCTGAGCTAACAAAAAAGATTTGTTATTGTTGTTATTATTATTATAATAATTATCATTATTATTATTTTAACAACTTTGTCAAATTTTCAACTTTTCTCTGGCTTTAACATGTGTTGGTTAAATCTCTTTTCCTAACTATTGCGCCAGTTAATCTTTATAGTATGAAATTGTATGAACTTCCTATACATTATGAAATTGTATTAACTTTTGTAAGATATACAAAATTCACATTGTAAACTGCGTAGTCATGGTCAAGTAAGCATGACTAAAGGACCCCAGCTCATTGCAAGGAGAAGGACAGCCTCTGTCCTGAAGATAAGAACCTCTACTACTCATAAGCTTAAGGCCATCCATGAAGATTTAAGAATGCCCCTGGACTACCGAGATAATGCCAGCACCCTAGCCTCTCCAACACCTCTGTGAAATCCTCCCATTATCCGGCATCAAAGATAAGTAACTGTAGGAAGACCTCCTTCAGAGGTATCTAGATTCAGAAAGAAGCAGATGGATCATGACACCATAGAATTGTAGCTGTTTTTTCAAGCTCAAAGAAACAGTGGACTGTACAAACTTAGAAGGCATGGGGGCAAAGTGGTCTGCAGCTGTAACATGTGATGGGTTTTAATGTGAGAGGGTGAAGAGTGAGGCCCAGTAGGGAGTAGGAACAAGAAAAAATACAAATAAATCTGCAGTTAATTTCTATTAGGAGTGAAAAAGCACAATTTTGAGTCTTACTTATGCAAGCTGTGTAGGAGAAATTAACACTCTAATTTTTGGTTAAATTATAAACCGGATTTATTTTTGTGTTCTTGGAGAAACCGGGTACAACCAGACACACGCCTCTTGTACTTGCGAGAACCTGACAGTACTCAGTGGATAGTACAAAACAAGTTTCAGTATTTAATACATTATGTAATATTTAGAAGCCTAAATCATTTTCAAATAACATTCTATTTGATTTATCAGTTTGAATGACACAAATTAGAAATTGCTGTGTCACTGTATGCAAATTGTATCTAAGACCTGTAGGGGTTTGCCTGAAGAAAACCCATTTTGTATGATTACTTTGAAAACTAAACTGAGACAGAACAAAACCAATTAACCAAACCAAAACAAAATAAAAAGGCAAAACCTTGCAGGTTCTCATCAAACTCTTTCAGAACATCAACAACAACTTGCTAAATGAAATCTCCACTCATATGCAGTGTGTTTATTTTTCATAGCTCAATATTTAATTACTCTGTGATAACGGTGCAAACAGTAGGAGAGGATAACAGTACTTCCTGCAAGACAAAGACAGGATTTTTCATTAAAAATAAAATCTCCATTCTGTACAGGAAAATGCTTTTTGTTTAACATACAGTTTTAATTAAAACACCGCTGGCATTATTTTTTAACACTGATCATAAATTAATCTAACGGTTTATAGAACATGGAATGACTCATTAAAATGAGCAAAATGCACCTGCAAATCTGTTATTTTAATTTTTTTTGACTCATCACCCTTTTCCTGTTGCTTCTTTAGTTTTTTTGCAGTACTGAGAATGATATTTTATCTGGCACTTATTCAGAGCAGGAATGGAATCCAAACAGCCTCATCTTCCTATTGCTGACACTAACAATGTGTGTTTACCTAACATCAGGTCTTCAACAATAACAATAATGTTACATTTACTTTATATTCAGAGTTTGCCTTCTTTCCTGGTTCTTCAGTTTAAAGTTTATTTTTTCGTTCTGAATCTTTAATTTTATAGCCAGACATTTTCATTTCATTTTTTTATTTTTGTTTTTTTTCTTCAGCATTTTTGTCGATCAGTGTTATGATGTTGTGCAATTTACTTCTTTTTTATTGCTTCATTTACATACCTTAGAACCTCTCACATTATCTCGATGGTTATGACATCCTACTGTGTTTGCAGCACTTTGCTGTTTAAAATACACTAGCTGCTGCCCAGTACTGCGTCTGAAAACTTTCCTTACCTCAGAACAAGTGGTAAGACCAACTTAATAGTAACAATACAATTTGTTTATTATTATTTTACTTACAATATATACTTTTCTCTCTGAACAGATTTGTTGAATGTAACTAAAATAAAAAAGCAATCTAACTCCTAGCAAACTGAAAACTCATTTAATTTTAGTGTTATTTGCTGTTTCTTTTAAAGGAGTTGGGAAAGGGAAAAAGAAGTGCCACAATTAACAGGGGAGAGAGAGAGGAATAACTCATTAACTTATAAAAGACAATGAAGACAATTAAGTTGTTAGCAACTAATCACTCTCCTGTCAAACTACTCAGTCTATTTCTCCAGTACTTACTACTTAAAAACAGAAGACAAAACAAAACAAAACAAACAAACAAAAAATCCCAACAGACTGGTTTCATCAAACCCGACTTCAGAAACAGCAAAAGCTACTGGATCAGAGAATATGGTATTAAAATATATTCCATAAAATTTTTAAACCAGAAGTTTAATGTCTTTGTTAGGATCAGAAGGCATTGGCAGTGGAAGCAGAGAGAAAGGATCAAGGGGCAAAAGATACGCTGGTAAGAGGGTCTGAAAGGGGCTGAGGTGTCCTGTGAAAGTGGTGGTGGCTCTGTCCATTGACCTCAGAAAATGGGAAGAGGATGCTGCCTGTCAAGCTTGGACAGGCAGCTCCTCTGAGAGGAGAGCTGGAAAAGGGTGTGAAGACCAGATTTCTCTCAAGGCAAGTAGTAATTTGAAGTTAAGGAAATGAATGTGATTTCTCCGACCAGTTTGACTGAACTGCCCCAGTTCAAACTGCTCTGCCCAGGTAACTTTTCTTTACACATTTTATTATTTGTGGCAATGACAGACAGAGAAACTGCTGTTATGGTGAAGTTCTTCATTCAGCATAAGGAGACATGGACTGCTTGATGCCCCTTAGCAACACATAATTGAAATACAAAATATGTAGATAACACAGGGAAAAAAACTAAACTGTTTCCTAACTTAATATGAGTTTGATCCTTGACTGCAAATAATGCAGCTGTCTTGTCAAATCTCTGAATGAGTTTGAAGAAGGCACTCATGGTAAGGCACTTTTTCACTGACGATGGCAAGTGTCTGTAAAAGTGCAGTTTATTTTCTGTTTAAAACACGATAGGCCACAGATGTACAGGTGGTGGTATGGTTAAGGATATATAGGCTTGCTATGAGGAGTTACTACAATTAAAGAACGAAATTTAGTTTCAGATGCATAGTTTCCCAGATTGCAAGGCCTCCAGCAAAACACAAAATCTTGAACTTCCCCAATTAAATACTGCTTAAACTAGGACTTATCTTATATATTTAAAAAAAATAAAAATCATCCTTCATTTGAAGGAAAAAAAGAATCAAGTAAAACTACCAAATATTTTGTATTTAGTTCTAGTAGTTAATTATTTTGATAATAAAAAATTTCCTATAATTGTTAAATCTATTCAAGCTTTGTCTGACTGTAAATTCTAGTACATTATAATTTATCTTTAACTACTAAAATAAATATACTCCATTGTCCAAATTTTGTTCTGTACAAGTACTTCTAGATAAGGATCAGTTTATCCCTTGTCTTTGTCCTGGCTCATGTTGCCTGTATACAGTGGTGTTTCTGACTGACACCAATAGGAAAATAACAGATAAAACTCTAGAGAAACTGCAAAGCCTAAATAAAAGAGGAATCAGTTTTATGGGAAAAAAGTTCTTTAGCTGCAGGACTAGGTAAGAAACCTGAGAAAGTTGCAGGCCTTGAATGTGATTGAGACCAGAGACTGTTCTAAGTAAGCAGAATAACCTGATATTTCACATATACCCAGTTTTATAAAGACCGCATTTAGATGAAATAAGAATAGAACATTTTAATCAGAAGATGTTGGAGAAAAGCTAGTTAATGAGGAAGAGCTCATGAAGACTTATTAAAAAATTAGTTTAAACAGTAGAATATAATACCTTGTATTCATCGTACAGCAGCTCATACCCTGAATTCATTGGGTGGGTGGGTGTGGGTTGGCCCGAGCCAAGGGCTAACCCATCACATCTAGACAGTTTTTTCTTCCTGAGTTATTGGTTCCTTTAAGTGCATTTGAAAACTGAGAATTGTGTGTAGCGATGTTTTAATACACATTGTTTATGTTTATTGAGGGTTTTTTTAGTTATTTAGGAGTTGTATTACATGACCAAATGTGTATGCTTTTAGATTACAAGTTTTAGACAGTTTCCTCTTGGACTGTACTTCTGCTATTCGTAATCTGATTTTCTTGTTACATTGCTCATTGAGATTTGAGTTTGGGGTTTGTTTTTTTTTTTTTTTTCCTTATGCTTGGCAATTAGATAAGTTTTCACCTTCACATAATTCCTGACATAAACTTCCATGTTTGCAGTGGACAGAGTTGTGGGTTTGGTGGGGTTTTTCTGTATGATTGAACAGAGGTTTCCCTATGCTCTCCTCTAACTTCTTCTGTTGTGTCTTCCCAGACTATAACATTCAGTTTTTATTGCCTTGTGATTTGTGAAAACCTTGCAATGCAAGAATTTGTCACTTTGTTGATTGTCATATCAATGCCAACAACTACAACAACCAAGGCTTTAAACCAGGAGACACAAGGAAATATATTTGCTATGGACTTCAAGTACAGCAATAGAGCAAAAAGCCTTTGGAAAGCACAGACCTTGCAAAGCTGTATATGTTAATTGACCGTATTACTTTCAATCACAAACTGCATCACCAATGCTTGCAAGCTCATAGTAACCAGAAACAGTTGTCTGAACTATAGGGAAAAGACCATACACCCAAAACTATTGCATTTTCACCAAATGAATCAGTTGACAAAATTTGTTTTAACTTGATTTTTCTAACACATGTGAAAGTTATGCCAGAGCCGCCAGAGCGCAGCATGTTGCCTGAGGCTACCTCACTGAAGCACACCCTCCTCTCAGTCCAAAAATTTACAGATGCCAAAAGTTCACACAGAAGGGAGTCATCTGATTTACAGTCTCCAATACAGCATGGTGAAACTGAGATAGTGGTGATGTGGGATGCTTCTTCTCCTCAGTTATTCAACAAATGTTTATAACAGAGGTAGTGTATTCTGTTGCAGATGCTACTATTTTTGAGACACTCAGCACATTTCAAATTACTTTAACATTCACTACCAATCTCTGCTATAATGTGATCCTTAGATGATGCTTGTACCACTCATGTAGCTTGTTAAGTTGCTATTGGCAATCTAGACATTCTAGTCAGATGACACTAGCATTTCCTAGCTGACAAAGAATCATCACATCTGTAGTCTTAGCATCCTTCCTTTTCCTCATTCCTTTAATCTTAATAGAATCACAGAATAATTTCTCTGATTCCAGTACTCAGAGGATGAGTCCTACTCATCAACTTCACTCCTTTTTAAGAGAATTGTTAATCCTCCAGTTGCATTCGTGACTGGCATCCAGACTTTAATGATCAAACTAAATGCAGAGTCCATGAAGAAAAATGATCTGATAGCTGTACAAGTGGTACTTGTCAAAACCTTGTCCCTGTTTTCGTGTTTTTGTTGGTACTGATGGTTTGACTAACTTGCTTCATTTGACAGTTCATCAGCATTTTCTGAATTCTTACACTGCTGTTTTACACCAGGGGCTTTAAAAAGCCTGCCATAAAGACACTGAAAAAAATGTACCACCCAGCTACAGCTGTTGGTCATAGAAATAAATGTGGAATTTCAAGTAACGATATGCCTGGGGCTTCTGGAAATTCTTTGTGTATTTATTTGTTAACAACAGTCCTAGAAAAGGGAAAAGGAAGAAGTACTCCTAAGTGTCTTGTTTTAAGAACTTGATTTTCTCTTTCATGTTGAAGAAGCAGTCACATAATAAAATTTATGGTTCTCTACCCCTTAAGAATCAGAAATTGAGAGCCCTTGCTTTAGAAGTACTATCAACATGTGAAAGGAAGTTTAGTACTCTCCTAGCTCTTTAATCCTAACAGTTGCTCAAATAATCTGAACCAGACACAAGTACTACTGCAGACAATAAGTGAGCTCTAGTGAATAATTGTGTACAGTGATGCCATTAACGAAGCAAGCTTTGCAATTTTCCACAGAAGCTTACATTCCCTAAGCATCAGTGGTCTCCTAGAGAGCAATACCAATCCATCACACCATCATCTCTGCAAGTGCGGCTTTGGATTTTCTCTTTCATGGTCATTTTGAATTTATGTCCCTTCTCCTGAGATGCTACAACAGTTCCAAAACAATAAAATATAAAACTCTGACATAGAAGAAACGTAGCTGACTTGGGTTACCCAGAATGTTTTCAGTGTTCATGCAGGATGCATACAGGTAACCACTAAAGAGAGAAGGACTATTAAAGGAGACATGAGTGTGAAAGATCAGGGGCAGGCAGCGGGATGCCAGCAGGAAGCACGTAGTGTTGTGGTGCTGCTGTATACCACCAGTGGTCTTTGTTAAGAAAGGGGGCACCCTGGCTCGTTATGAGGTGTATAGGGTAAGGAATGAAGGTAAGAAAGGGAGAGGTGTTTTGGGGAGGAACAAGCATGGGAAAACAGAGGGAAAGAGGATAAGGGGCAGATCAACCCATGTCTCTGTCTGTGCCTGCGCCAGCCAGCACAGTCTCCTCCTTAAACTCCTGTTTGGTGGAGGCTCCCTGCCCCATGAGCTTGGGTGTGGGAGGGCTGAGTGACCACCCTGGTGCTGGACCGGGGCTGTGGGACAGGGGCCAGCACCTAAGGAGACTCAGGGTATGTCTTAAGTCCAGCTACTGGAGAGACCTGTTGTGTACTGGAAAAACATATTGTGTATATGTATATACATGCATTTATTTTCCACTAACAGACCGTCCTCACCAGCCAGTGAGGGGAACAGGAGACCTTCAACACATTGGCTGCCCATGTTGCTCTGTGTGGTTGGCCATGCATCCATGTGTATGTGCTCCCTAATGTGTGCACGTGTGCCTGTTGGCTTTCCCCTGGCTTTGCAGCAAGTGCTGGCAACACCTGCTCAGTGGTGGGACCTGGGTGCTGGCAACACCTGCTCAACCCCACTGCTGGTGGGACCAAGGGGCATGGAACTCTGGCAGATTTGCCTCTATCACACTACCTGATTTGGAAACTTGTAACAAAAATAGTTTGAGAACGTTTTTCAGTTACTAATTTCATAGTTTAACCAACAGGAAAAGCAGGCAGTTCATGGTGTTTTACAGCTGATTACCGAAAATTGAACCAAGTCACACTTACATGTGTTACAGCCATGGTTAAGATCACAGAATCACAGAATCACAGAATCACAGAATGTTAGGGATTGGAAGGGACCTCGAAAGATCATTTAGTCCAATCCCCCTGCCGGAGCAGGAACACCTAGATCAGATTGCACAGGAACACATCCAGGCGGGCTTTGAATGTCTCCAGAGAAGGAGACTCCACAACCTCTCTGGGCAGCTTGTTCCAGTGCTCTGTCACCCTCACTGTAAAGAAGTTTTTTCTCATATTCAAGTGGAACCTCCTATGTTCCAGCTTGAGCCCATTGCCCCTTGTCCTATCATTGGATGTCACAGAGAAGAGCCTGGCTCCATCCTCCTGACACTCACCCTTCACATATTTGTAAACATTAATAAGGTCACTCCTCAGTCTCCTCTTTTCCAAGCTAAAGAGACCCATCTCCCTCAGCCTTTCCTCATAAGGGAGATGCTCCATTCCCTTAACCATCTTCGTGGCTCTGCGCTGGACTCTCTCCAACTGTTCTCTGTCCCTCTTGAACTGAAGGGCCCAGAACTGGACACAATATTCCAGATGAGGTCTCACCAGGGCAGAGTAGAGGGGGAGGAGAACCTCTCTTGACCTACTGACCACCCCCCTTCTGATACACCCCATGATGCCATTGGCCTTCTTGGCCACGAGGGCACAGCGCTGGCTCATGGTCATCCTGCTGGCCACCAGGACCCCCAGGTCCCTCTCCCCTACACTACTCTCCAACAGGTCAGTACACAGCTTATACTGAAACCTGGAGTTGTTCTTGCCCAGATGCAAGACACTACACTTGCCCTTGTTAAATTGCATGAAATTTTTTCCCGTCCAAATCTCCAGCCTCTCTAAGTCTCGCTGGATGGAAGCACAGCCTTCTGGCGTGTCAGTGACTCCTCCCAGTTTCATATCATCAGCAAACTTGCTGAGGGTGCACTCTATTCCCTCATCCAAGTCGTTGATGAATATATTTAATAGCACAGGTCCTAATACTGAACCCTGGAGGACTCCACTAGATACAGGCCTCCAACTAGACTCCATCCCATTCACCACAACTCTCTGGCTTCTTTTCTCCAGCCAGTTCACAATCCATCTCGCTACCCGATCATCCAGATCGCACTTCCTCAGTTTAGCTGCAAGGATACTGTGGGAGACAGTGTCAAATGCTTTACTGAAATCAAGATAGACCACATCTACTGCTTTACCATCATCTATCCACCTGGTAATATACTCATAAAAGGCTATCAGGTTGGTCAAGCATGACTTCCCCTTGGTGAAGCCATGTTGACTGCCTCTAATGACCTTCTTATCCCTGATATGCCTAGAGAGAGCATCAAGAATAAGTTGTTCCATCACCTTTCCAGGGATGGAGGTGAGGCTGACTGGTCTACAGTTACCCGGGTCCTCCTTCTTGCCCTTTTTGAAGACTGGTGTGACATTCACTTTCCTCCAGTCCTCAGGCACCTCCCTGCTTCCCACGACTTGCCAAAGATGATGGAGAGTGGTCTAGCAATGACTTCCGCCATCTCCCTCAGCACCCGTGGGTGCATCCCATCAGGACCCATGGATTTATGGGTGTCCAGATTGCTTAACCGCTCCTTAACCCAGTCTTCATCTACCAGAGCAAACTCCTCCTTTGTCCTGACTTCCTCTGGGGCTTCAGGGGTATGGGACACTTCAGGAAAGCCTCCAGCAGTATAGACAGAGACAAAGAAGGCATTCAGTAACTCTGCCTTCTCTGTATCTTCTGTCACCAGAGCACCCACCTCATTCACCAGTGGGCCTACATTGCCTCTGGTGTTAGCCTTATCTGCAATGTATTTGAAGAAGCCGTTTCTATTATCCTTGACTCCTCTGGCAAGGTTTAATTCTAAGGAGGCCTTAGCTTACCTAGTTGCCTCCCTACACTCTCTGACAACATTCTTATATTCCTCCCAAGTGGCTAGCCCCTCCTTCCATGATCTGTAGACCCTCCTTTTACACTTGAGTTTGCCAAGCAGATCCCTGTTTAACCATGCAGGCCTCCTGGCACCCTTCCTTGACTTCCTACCTGTTGGGATGCACCGATCTTGAGCTTGGAAGAAGCTCTCTTTGAATGCTAACCAATTATCTTGGGCCCCTTTACCTTCAAGTACCTTGTCCCACGGGATTTCCTCTAGCAATTCCTTGAACAGGCCAAAGTTGGCCCTACTGAAGTCCAGTGCTGCTATTCTGCTCAGGATTCTATTACGGCCACATGAGATCCTGAACTCCACCACCTCATGGTCACTGCAACCAAGACTGCCCTCAACCTTTACCTCTTCAACCAGACCCTCCTTATTCGTGAGAATAAGGTCTAGCAGTGCTCCTCTCCTAGTTGGCTCGTCCACCATTTGCATCAGGAAGTTATAATCAACGCACTGGAGAAACGTCCTGGACTGCGGATGGCTGGCTGAGTAGGCCTTCCAGCAAATATCAGGGTAGTTAAAATCCCCCACAATAACCAGGGCCTGTGACTGCAAGGCTGCTACCAGCTGCCTGCAGAAGGCCTCGTCGACTTCCTCGTCCTGATCCGGTGGCCTGTAATAGACACCCTCGATAGCATCACCCATGCCAGCCTGTCCCTTAATTCTCACCCACAAACTCTCAACTCGCTCGTCACCCACCCCTGGACAGTACTCAATACATTGAAGTTGTTCTTTCACATAAAGAGCAACTCCCCCCCCTCGCCTTGCTGGCCTGTCTTTCCTGAAAAGGGTATAGCCACCCATGGCTACATTCCAGTCATGTGAGCTGTTCCACCATGTCTCTGTAATTGCCACCAGGTCATAATCTCCTGACCGAACATGGATTTCTAACACCTCCTGCTTATTCCCCATGCTGCACGCATTTGTGTACAGGCACTTCAGGGAGCGAGCTGAGCGCGCCGGTTTCATCCTAGGATGGTGGGAGGACTCCCGGTCCTTATCAACACTAGAGTGATGCCCCACTGTTGCAAGCCCCGTTACAGCCCCATCCCCCTTCAAATCTAGTTTAAAGCTCTCTCAATGAGCCCTGCTAGATCCTGCACTAGGATGCGTTTCCCCCTATGAGACAGATGAGTTCCATCCCTCGACAACAGGCCAGGGGCTGAGTAAACCGCCCCATGGTCAAAGAACCCGAAGTTCCTGTCTCGACACCAGCCCCTCAGCCAATTATTCATGACTTGTGTTTTCCTGGCCCACCCCATATCCTGCACCTCCCCAGAAGGTATAGAGCAGAACACCACTTGTGCACCTGCTCCTTGAACTATTCGCCCTAAACCCCTGAAATCTCTTTTCATAGTTCTCAGGCTCCTCTGTGCAATTTCATCCATGCTCACCTGAACTACGAGTAGTGGGTAGTAATCAGTTGGGTGAACCAGCTCTGGGAGTTTTCTAGTTATATCCCTGACCCGGGCCCCAGGGAGGCAGCACACTTCCCTATGGCTCGGGTCCGGTCTAGATGTCATAGTTGAGTAGGTTTCACCCATACACACAAGCAATGATTTTTTTCTCCATTTATCTGGTTGAAGGTGCTAGCAAGGTTGTATCTCTGCTTCCTGGGGTACAGAGAACGTTTCACCTGTTTACCTGGGGAATTTCTGAATATTTCTTTAATTTTCATTGTCAAATGAAACAAGCACAAATGAAATTGCCAAAATTCATGAGTCTTAGCCATAGAAGTAAAGGAGGACAAACTAAATAATTTGAAAATTCTATCATGGTCACTAAAATAGACTGGCTTCAAGTGTGATTCAGCAAAAGTGTAGCTGTTAGAGAAGGGGATTTTTTGGTATGCCACCTTGTAAAGGTGGCCAGAACATCAGTCCTGTTAAAGTTAAATGTACTGGTGGTTGAATGAGAGTTGTTTTTCTGTGAAAGGATAGTGAAACCACTACATTATTTTTGCGTGTTAATAAGTATTATTAAGAATTAATTACCGATGGCACTGCCTTAGTGGAACCTGTGCACTGGGTACAGGAAAAGCAGATTAAATGGCTACGGAGGAGACGCACACTAATGCTCTAGATTATTTAAACTGCAGGTACAGCCTAGGACAGGGGAGGAAGTTTAGACTTGAAATTAAGACTTTCTTGTTATTGATCAATGTGGAAAGTAAGTTTTTTCAAAGTGGAAAGAACACTTGCTAATGATCATCAAACATTTTGCATTTCTGACTGATGAAAACCAGATTGTGTAGCATAACACCCACACAACCATGCAGTTTTCTCTATGAAATAAAATATGGAGAAGAGTGAACTGGTACTTTGAATCACTACTCTCACACACAGATGTGCCTGCAAAATAACGTTTTATAATGACTCCAGTTATTGCATTCAAGAAAAGACTTACTGGATTTGACAGCCACACAATTTCACCCGCACATCTGGAAGCACTTGAAGCATGCCTTAGTCAGCTCACCATAGAATTCCTTTCCATCACCTGCACTTGAATATTTTCATAGCAGTTGAATATTTACTTTGTTTTCAGGCTGTGTTTGGAAGTGCAGTTCACTCACACAATTCTTGTCAACACAGGATGCTTGTGGAGAACACTTCTGTCGTGGGTTAAGCAGAGCAGAGTTATTTTTTTTTCCCTTTTCCCTTCTCTTCATAAATAGCTATCAAGAAGCTATGTTTTGGATTCCTGCTCAGGAGAGAATTGATAAGAGAAAAACAGAGAAGTACGTTTATAGTTATTGCTAGGATGTTGCTATTTGTTCTCAAGGACGAGATACATTCAGCCTCTCTCCTCTCAATAGACAGAGAGAGAGCCCATCTTCTAGCTTGGGATTTGCTTTTAAGTCAAGATTGAGAAGCAGACTGACCAATTATTCCATCCCGTGCACGTCATACCCAGTATTTAGGAGAGAACTCTTCGAGGAGAGCTGTCTTTCCACTTCCGGGTTCATCTTGCTCTGGGGAGCCTGCGTTCGCTCTCCCAAGGCCTTTCCCCCTCCCTCCCCCCACGGTCGCCGTTAGCTCTCGGCCCGGGACACTCGTTTATCTCCATTCCATGAGTTTTGGCATCCTCCCTCTCCCGGAGGATCGTTAGCTGGTTTTTTTTCCTGCTTCGGTCAGCTCTCGGGTTGGGACGCTTGGGCTGTCATCTCCATTCCGTGAGTGCCTCCGGGAGAGGTGCACCCCCTTTCCCCCCTTTCCCCCCTTTCCCCCCTTTCTGGGGGAATCGTCTGTGCGGTTTCTGGGGATTATTAGCTGGCAACAGGCCGAGCCTTTTTGGCAGGGGCAGTATCATTGTCAACAGGCAGAGCCTTTTTCGGGGGGGCAGCATAATTGTGTATCACCTATTCTCTCCCTCCTTTGGGGCCATTGGCTGGGAGTGGGCTGGGCCTTTGGCCATCAGGTGGGGAGGGGCAGTATCACTGTGTATCACATTGCATCTTTGTATATAGTATTATTTCTAATATTATTGTAGTTTAGTAATTAAATTGTCCTTATCTCAACCCAGGAGTCCTCTTTGCCATTTACCTCTTTAATTCTCTCCCCTATAACTGGGTGGGGGCAGGGACTGTGTGAGGGGGTGTGTGTGGTTTGGCCCCCAGCCAAGGGCCAACCCGCCACAACTTCTGATGAGTCACTTCTGGAAATATTTTCCTTTGTTGCAGTATATTTGTGACCTTAACAAATTGAAGAAATGTTTTTTGGGAAAACTTTAAACAAAAATTTAAGCTATATAGAAGAGGGTGCATTGTTAGAAACTCTAATGAAGGAACCACATGAAAATGGAACACCTAATTTAAAGACTGGGAAAATACAAAATAATTCAAACATCTCCTCCTATGTTTGAAGATGGTAGCTGAGAAAAGTAAAAAGACCTGGTAAAGATACCCCTTAGGTAAAACGCAAAAAATGCTTAGTTACTGCTTTTAGAAGGAAGTAAGATTCCTATATAGATAGCATAAACTCAGTTTAGAAAGGAAATGTGGTATTACGCTGATGACACCTTCACTGGAGGGCATCTAGGCAAAGACTTTTCAAAAGCTTTCTGTCTCGGGCTTCTGGCTTAAAAAGTGTATGTGCAAAGGTATTCCTGAATGGTTCTCCAAGGAAACCATCAAATTTAAAGAAAAAGTTCCCTTGGGTTCTCAGAAATATGAAGAATGACAGAATGTTTCAAAATTTATTTTATGGGTCCAATGGCAGAAAACCCTAAAGGAAATTAATTTTGGACTGTAGTTGTAGGTTCCCTCCCTCAGTATTATGAGGTAAGTTAGAAACATTTCTTTTGCAGCAGACTTCTGAGCAAACCACAGCTGCAGTGGTTTCTTTCTAGATATTGCCAGCTAAGGTATAGAGTCTGACAGCTGTTCTGAGAATATTCAAAGATTTTCAGAGTTCAGCAACAAAAAAATACATTCCTTGTGAACTCAGCCATGAGGCATAGTAGAACAAATGAAACAGTTGATTAAAACAATACTGAAGACGTTACCAGATGACAAAGGAATAATTGGGATTTGATAATTCCCCTAGTTCCAGCAGTTCTTCAAACCTCCCTAGCTACTAACAGAAGCTCCCTTTGAGGTAACAACAGCGCTCTCAGACACAGGGGGTAAATCATTATGCAAACATTATGTAAATTTCTGAATCAGGTACATTTGTAAGTAGGTACTAAATTGTACAAATCCAAAAGTAGAGCAAAAGCCTGTTTCGACATATTTCAGAGAGAGAATACATGGGAGGGTGGAGATCTGGAAATGCAATTAGCCTATGCAAATCCTGAACACAGGCTGTGTCACAAATGCAATGGGCTGTAACGAAACTACAGGCAAGGTCAACTCTTTTGCAAATTAAAGTTACTGGAGAGAAGAAGGAAATAGATAAATTTTACCATTCCAGTCAGATGAAATTGTGCAAGCAAGGAAGTTTTTCAGAACTGTGCAGACCCATCTCTGGTGTATTCATGCAAACATGGAACTGGAAAGAAAGGTTAATTTCTGCCTCTTCCTTCCCAGTGATTTTATAGAGCTGATTTTGTCTCCATAGCAGTTCTTGCAAAAATGGAGACTAAAATTTAAAATTACTGAAATCATCACCATAGGAACACAAATAACAGAAACTTTTAATTCATAATGATACTATTTTGGAAGGGCACTCTTTAATTACATTCATAGCATTAAAAAGCTAGAGTCCTATTATAAAGGTGATTTAAAGTAAGAAAATCATGTTGACCCCAAGATATGAGCTGAGAAGTAGTCTTTTCTCTCTTTTTGGATTCTCCCTGAATAATCACAGTTCTCCTAAAAGTGTTGCAAAGAGACAAGGGTTTAAACTTTCCATTCATGGGGACACCAGCACAAAGTAAGCAGTAAGTAACCTCAGTTTTTTCCCCAGTAGTGTCTCTTGTGCTGATGTGTGTAGAATTATCCATCATCAGCCCAAAGCCCTGTTCAGAGTCACTGCTTTCCAGAACTCCTCCAAGCTCTAAGCACACTTTAGATATATGATTTTTTTTGCCTGTATTAGAGTAAATACTATTTGCTTGTAACCCACTTACCAAGTGAGCTGTGTCCTTCCTTGAGAGTAATGTTTCACCTGCTACACTCATTTGAAATTTAGCTTCTGCAAAATGAGTTGCATTTAATCATGATGTCAACAACCAGTATGAAGCTGATGACACACTTTGTTTCCTAGGATCTTGTGCAGCTGGATATAAGTTCAATCAAAGTCAACAAGCCTTGAATAAAAAGGATGAGAAATTCTCCATTTAAATGAACTCTACTTCATATTTACTTGGCTTTTTGGTCTTTGTGAACTCCTGAGCCTCAAGAATAATGCTGTAAACCTGTGTGTACTTAGTATTATTACCACTAGAGAACATGGTAGGCATGTTCCTCACATACTCTCATTAGCTTTCCGACAGTTACAAAAATGATTGTCAGCCAGCTCCCAATAAAAGCTCATTGAAGAAAAAATAAAAACGTAACATTTAAAAATGTTTAATTACAAAGATAACAGCACATTTTTCAGACGAGAGAGAAGCTTTTGACTGCAGAGTAATATGTCTATTTTGTTAAGGTGGCATTGTTGTGCAGGTACATTTGATGGGATATAACTACAGCAGTTCTCTGTCTTGAATCAGTGTGTTTTAGTAATCCATGCACATCTCTTTCTGCCTGAGAGATTTGCAGTGTCTGCTTAGATGAAGTGGGTGCTTGCTCTTCCTTATTCCTTTCTTCTTGTTGTTAGAGAGCCTCTTTTTGAAATCCCTGTGTTCTTGTGGGTGTTTTTTGTTGTTTTTGTTTTGGGGTTTTTATTTTTTTTTCATTCTGTTTTTCTCTATAGTTCTTAAGGCTTGGAAACATGTTTGATCAATTGACAAAACTAAATAAATGGCTTTCTTCCTTTGATGTGGTAAGAGAGGACTAACCCAAGCTCAATATACTGGAGTGACATCTTTGTTCTTGGGTAGCAGAGAAGTGCAGTGAATTTCTTTGCTGTGCAAGTACTCAGCTAGATAAGGTGAATTTCACACAATACTGTTCTACATTCTATATTGGCTTGAGACCAACTCCTGTTACTCTTCTTACTGCAGTAGTTAAAGGAAGCACTATGTATAAGCAATGTTATAAAATAATCAAGAAGGGAATCAAACTCCATTATTTTTTTTCAAAATCAAAAAACAGAGGAAACTCAGAAACAACAAAAGCCAGAAAGTCTGTGCAGCCTGTATTCCACGGTCTTTATTGCATTCCCCTCTTATTTGCATAGTCACATTTACTCATGATCTGCCTCTTGCAGGGCCCATAAAGGGTAGTGCTCGTTAATAAGCAACTGTTAACATTGTTGTTTCTTCCAGATTGTTCCATATGTTTTCTCAAGTCTTAGTAACTGATTGCCACTAAAACCTGTATAAAATCAGCCCTTGACCTTTTGCTTAAGACCCTTTTCTTATAGCGTTCAGAACCAGTATGTTTTTTTCACAGAATGAGTTTTTATTATATAAAATTATAGAACAATATGCAATATATTATGTATTCAAACCATTGACTAATTCTAATTACCTTCATTTGCACACTAACGTTTTGTCTTAGTAAAACGGGGTGTCCAAGATGACATAGGGTACGAGTCAAATATCGATCATAAGTTCCATTTAACTTGCTCTAGGTTATCTTGACTGGTCTTCAGATGCTGTTTCAGAGGGGAAGCGAGTCTCACATAGGTTCTATGTCTTGTCTGCTAGCCCACTGCAGATTTCTTGGATGCCTTATGGCACCTCAGATGCCATAAACACCAATGTTTAAACAAATGGTGTTAATCACCTAATCAATATGTTCACTTCAGTCTTAAAATACGTTGTGTACCCTGATGTTGACACTGGCACAAATATCTGTATTCCAGATCTTTGAGACCATACTTAGACAAAAGGTGAAACCTACATAGTGTGAATGAACTCTTTCAGATGTATGAATGAGATTAAGGAAACCTTTATTTAGAACAGGAAATTTTATTGTCAAGACTTTGTAAATTAACCAGATTTGTGTAGATTTCCGTAGATTTACAGTAACACAAACTAGCTTCCCTGCCAAAAGTCAAGCTCTTTTTCTGAAGAAAAGGAACTTGAGGAAAGGAGTTTCCTGCATAATATCATTTGTGTTCAGCATAATTTGAGAATTGATAGGACGCCAGACTTGTATAAAAGCAATTTTACCAGACTAACTCAGACTATACTGTATAAAGCTAAAAATGTAAACGCTCTCTACACCTGAGACTTTGTGTAATCCAGGAAGCCTGGTGCAGAATGCAGACATCTAACACCATTCAGAATACAGAAAAATCTTTCAGAATCTCATTAAACTCTATGGCCTGACACCATTTCAGTTATGATTTATTATTTCACATGCTACAGTCACAATACAAAATTTAAACTTGGTCACAGTTCAGATGGCAAAATATAAAGGAGAATTCCTAATCAGTGGGAAGAGTTGGAGTGACCAGGCTGATCAAAATTTTATTTGTACGTCCTTATCCAAAGTTGACTGACTTTGTTAAGAGTCTATTGACTTCTGTGCCCTTTAAAGGGGGTTTAAGTGCCTCTTTCTGAGAAATTACTACAGGACATTGAGCTCCCTTATGGTAAACTGTTTGATACTTTCCCTGAACAGAGCATTTTTCTGTTTGATATACATTTAAACTGAAAATGAAAATCTCAAACACCTAAAAAACAACAGCACTATTTTAAAGCAAAAGCATTATTTGGATTAATAATTAATGCAAAAGCTAAAGTTTAGTTTGGGCATGGTGATTTTGAAAGAACTTGGTCACTGTTAATATCTGTCAATTTCAGCTACATAAATAATTTCTGAATTCCAGATTTTCAACTCAGAACTTTTTAATTATTGTCATATGACACGAGAGCTCATTTCATGATGAACCGATTAAATTTCTATTTGTTATATCCAAGACTGTATAGACATGGGTTATCTAGCTGAAGTAAAGTTGTATGCATAGGGCTACATACAAATTCTCTGCGAGCATTCTACATAAATTGATTTGTGTGTTGGCAAGAAGAGAAACACAGTTGAGGTAATGGTCTTTGTTGTCCCAGCTCCCACTGGCCTTCTGACCTTAAGATACAGCAGAGTTAAGAGGCCCTAATTACTGCCACTTCTCTTCATCTATATCCCTTAAATCTATGAAATAGTTACATATAATCAAAGAGCTCCTACATTACTGACTGGATATGAGTTATTCTGCTTGTTGCTTCATGTGATAGATTAAAAGCCAAATCCACCATGAAAAAAACAACTGAAAAACTAAAAAAAAAGAGGCCACAATATATAAATATAGACATTTAATAAGCATATAAAACATTTTAGTAAATGAAGTTCAAAACATATTTTTCTTCTGACTTCTTTTTATCTTTGCACTTTCTGTAAGCAAGTCAATGAAGAGCTAATCTTAATAACAGGGTAGGAAGAGTGCACTACAATAAACAGTTTTTCAGGTTGACTAGATACCTGTGAGTAAAAATTGGCATTTACATACTTCTGGTCTTATTTTGGTATATGGATGGGTATTGTGCTATATGGAAATTTTTCTGTACTGGTGTTGTCATCCTTGTGATGCTGAAAGACTGAAGTTGCTATAACCTTTCAAAAAGAACATGCAAGGCTAAAAGTGTGAGAAGCACATGAATTGGGGATGAATTAGAGAGTCTGGAGCTGGTGAGGCACAAAGAATGAATGTGGAACAGCCAGGACACTTGAGAGCAGTTCCTCCAAAATGCAGGGCTGACCTAAGGTCCTGCAGGGTGAGATTTCAGCCAGAAGTTAACACATTCTGTTCAGAAGTTCCAGCGTGCACTCAAGCAGCACTACTGCTGACATACAGAGTGTGCTGGCTGAGAAAGTATTTTCTGCTGTTTGGCATACTAAGCTGGGTTCACCAGTTTAGGCATAAGTCTCAGCTGATGAGCTATGCTGCATCTGGTTCTTGAGAAACTTTGTCACGTGTAAATCTTTGAAGAAATTACCACTTTCATATGACAACAGTTTAAGATTATTTTACATGCCCAAAGATAATGTTATAAAAAAATATTTTCCATCATCTGGACACAAAGTGAATCTTGCTGAACTGGTACAGTGTAACACTTGGTACGCTTAGAAACTGGAAAAATAAGAAACTTCAGCAGCATCTAGGTAAATTAGGTTTCAATTCTAAGCTAATCCGTTTTAAACATAAGAACTTTCTGAATGTGGAGGCCTAAATGAAATTTTCAGTGTTAATCTTGCATGGGTTTTCTTTTTCAATATAGATAAAAGAGTGCAAATTACAAGGTTGCTGTATAACACTGACAGTTTTTTTTACCTTTTTCTCCAGAGTCCCAATACATTCTAGCTGTACCAACATTTAGTACTGAAACTAAAATTTAAAAAGCAGATAGGTTGCAAGTGTGAGTAAATAAATTGTGCAGAAATCAAAAAATCCTACTCATGCAGTGTTAACCCTCCTAAGCAAAAGTGCAAGAAACCTAAAAGCCTGAAAATTTATGTATATTTTCAGAAATGTTTCCTCTCTAAAGCATAAATTATAATATTTTGATAGGTTATTTTTAAACTTATTTTTCACAACTAACAGCAGCTTCTATATCTGCACGTACAGAGGAACACGTGCTGAGCCTGACTGTGTTAGGTCTTATGAGCACTTCTGATAACTGTGCTGTCGCTGACGTGCTTGTAAAGGTTTCTAAGTCCACACACACATTATAACCATAATATTACAGTCCCGGGTTTTTGCCCATCTGGTAGCAACTTGTAAATTTTCATGCATTTCCATGTAGCTCAAAGGATTTAGCTGAGCAATAATTAATTTTCTCAACCACTTGTGCAAAGCCTGTGTTTGGTGGTTTCAGTTCTTTCTGACAGTTATAAGTCCATGTCCCTATGCTTAAGAAGAGTGACAATGGTCTTACAGTGGTAAAGGCTTAGGAGTTGAAAAAGAAAAGCTCTAGATAAAAATGAAATATAGAAAGATGCAAATAAAATGAACTTTTGTGAAGAATTTAGTTCAACTTGGAGCACATTTGTCATGCATGGATTTTATCCTCTTACCAGAGGTCAAATGATCTTCTGTAAGGAACAAGTTTTTGTGATTCTGTTACAGGTTTGTTCTGTAAACGTGACCAATTCTTTCGACCTTACTGACACAGTCTCCTCATCAGGACAGTGGGGATAATGTAGCTATCTAGCAGAAATTTCATAAGCATTCATTAATTTGTTGCACAGTGCATAGAAATAAGAAATGATACCGGGATGCTAAATATTACCCACATCATGTTTAATCTCCATTTATTGGCAACAGTGAACATCTAAGTAGTACACTTGGAAGTACTGTACACTTTCCTTCCTCATTTAAGTCAAAGGATATAGTTGGTGAAGGCAAGAGTTCTGCACACAGGGAAAGCAAGAAGTCTGACCTTCTCAGCTGTGATCCGACTGTGTCAGAAAGTTAATGTCAGGCACAATCTGGAAAAGGATTGAAAAGCACATGCAATTAACTGCTTGCAACGGGGTTGTGGAGGGCTCAAATAGCTGAAACAGTGTTCAACCTAGGTGCATCATACCAGGATATGTGTGGTCTCATGCCTGCATGAAGAGCGGTTTCTGTCTGTGGAAGTCTAAGGAGATCTATGTCAAGCCTTTGCCAGCTGGTTCTGGCAGTATATGTAGATTGGATATCAATGAGAATTATATTAATATCTTTTTATTTGTTCAGCTAAATTAATTAGACTCTCATATTAGTGATTATGATTTATAATAACAACTGTATTATATTAATAATAACAGCTTAATAAATGGAAGATGGTCTAAGAAATATTGGTTGTGACCTGTGTCTTTCCCAGTTTGATCCCCAAGGCAAATGAAATTTACAACAGTAGACATTTGTGGACAGTTGAAAATGACTGTCTGCTGAAACCCCTCATATGACCAAATTCTCTAATTGGCTTTTGAATTACAGTAGTCCCGAAATCAGATTTCAGTCTGTGCTATAGAGCAGCTAGTGGCTAATTGGAGCAGAAAGCTCTGGAAAGAACAGCCAGAAACTCATTCCTCTATCAACTTTCTTTTGCAAAAACTGACCTTGTGGTCTTTTTATTTTATTTTTATTTTTACAAAATCTCTTTATCTGTCAAACTTTGAGTGTAAAGTCACAACTTATACACAAAATCAAATCTGCAAGTCTGGACCAGTTCCATACAAGAGCAATGGGAACTGTCTGGAAAGGTCTTGGAATAAGTCCTGGACAATATTGGAGATAAACTGATACAAAATTTAAACCATAATGAACTAAATGGTGAGAATATAATTACTGCTAGTCAACATGGTTTACTGAAATACAAATCTGTCAAGTAAATCTGATTTTACTGTCAGCCTTCATAAGATTATGGATTTGGTAAGTAGAGCTGAAATTACACAAAGTATTTGACTTAATAACATATGACATTCTAATGGAAGGATTGAATCACACAAGTAGACCATGAGTTGCCTAATGGACAGGTGAGTTATTATTTAATTTTCTTGTATATGGTGTTCCACACAGACCCATATTTGTCATTGTTCTGTTCAACATTTTCATCAATGATTTGATAATAAATATAAATGACTACTGATAAAATGCACTGGAAGGAAGGTGCACAAACCACACCTGTGGAATGATTGAAAAAGCACAGCTGACTGAACTTAAAATAATTTCTCATAGCAAAGTAGTAGCAGAAAGTACTAATTGTACTAGTAAGTGTGTCAACAGTAGCGTTGGAATAGTAAATACAGCTGTGGGATATTGTTTTAGATTTTTGTGATTAATATTGTAATTTCATGAGGTAAAGTTACAAACTGCTTTGGTGGGGAAAAGTAATCTTTTAGTTGAATATGTGATACATTTGAAAAAAAAAACCAAACTCCAAACCCTAGCAATAATGACTGAAATACAATATTCAGTTTTGCTGTCTTTACAGAATCACAGAATCACAGAATGTTAGAGATTGGAAGGGACCTCGAAAGTTCATCTAGTCCAATCCCCCTGCCGGAGCAGGAACACCTAGATCAGATCACACAGGAACGCATCCAGGCGGGCTTTGAACGTCTCCAGAGAAGGAGACTCCACAACCTCTCTGGGCAGCCTGTTCCAGTGCTCTGTCACCGTCACCAATAAGGTGTCAAAACAGTGTTGAACAACAAGGTCAATAAAAGCCACAGACACTGAATCTGGATTAATTTAGTTTGCATTAGGAGAGCAGGTTAAAAGTAAATCTCTCAGTTCTGCCCTGTCACAGTGCTTTGTTTCGTACCATGGGACCATCTCAAAGTGCACGGACAGTGCTTTGTGTTGATGTACGGGAAAGTGTGTGCTGGGAGCACAGCAACTGTGCCAGATGCTGACAGGCTTTCAGTCCATACATCCAGCCTAGAGCTGCAAGGCAGATGTTGGACCCTTAAAGCAACAGTTTAATTATAAATCTAATCCTATGGCCTGTCATGATGCTAATGCAGACAGTTAGAAATTGCTCAAGGACTTCTTTCTATTTTGTTAGACTTTGTTTTCCTCCCCTAAAACCAAAACACACTGAAAACCCTCCCCAAAAATGGTCTATTCCACTACATTTTAAAGCTTTTATTTTCATATCAAAACAAAAAGTATAAAAAAATATCCATTGTCACAGGGCGGGGGTATCATCGATTGTGATTAGTTGCTGGACTGAAATGTGGAGTGGAATGTGGGATGTTAAAATTTTACCTTCAGAAATGAGTGTCTTTTTGGAAGTCACACTTTAGATTTGTGCTTTACACATTTATGCATTCTTTGACTTGGTGTTGGTGAAACTGGTAAGTTGACATATAGATATATATATATGATTCTAACGTTTCTGGATAAATGGGTGTTTTTCTTGTAAAAAACATAAGAATGCTACAGTTGAAGTGTTTTTTTCTGGAGATAGACTATTTAAGGCTAAGGAGCTTCAAGGTTACACTTTTTACTGGATATTGCTGTCCTGCAATATGACTTTTTAACCAACAAAATTATTTTAAACTTTCATGTAGTGAACCCTATTTGAAAACTGTCTGCTTTTTTTTTTTTTTTTAATCTCTTGCCGTTACACATAGTACTAAAAAATGTGTTGTTTGAAAGGAGTTCAGTATGGTTGTTTCAGTTTTTCTTTGACTAGGATCTCTCATCACACTTGAATATAAGCTTACAGGATGCTAAAGCAGTGGAAAACAACCCCTTTTTTTTTCTAAAGTTGTGTAACAAGTGGTACTGCTGCACATAGAATAAAGAATAGTTAAAAAGCAAAGAGAAAGAAGAAGATCCATATTGAGAAATTATTGTCCTCTGTCTGAGGCAGAATGCATGTCCGAAACGTAGTTATAGTGATATATGTCCAGAATACCCCTAGAAGAGTGGTATATAAACTTTTTGTATATCAAGCACTTAGAGGTATTAAGGAAACTCCGACTGGAAAAACAAAAAGACATTAACTTTTTTTGGCTGAGTTACTTGAGAATTTTAAGTTATCCACAACAGAGCAGTTACTTTTTAGTGTTTCTTATGTTAATCCGTGAAATACGCAAAATCCTAAGCGGCAACTGTGAGATCTTAACTTAAATCACCAACTTATGGTTTCATTTGGCAGAAAACCTACTTCAATGGTGAAAAATAATTATTATTACTAATAATGATAATAATAATATTTAATTTAAAGACTCAGCTAGAGTTTAGTAGTAATAGCTCAAACTGTTACTTGTACTTGACTACTTTTAATATTGAGGTTTTTTTCTGGTACTTGCATAAATGATTGATTAAGACCTGAAACAGCTTTGTCTTGTCTTTTATTGTATGCTAACTTCTTACGGTCACAGAAGGTTGAATCCAGAACTAATTATGTGTGTGTATATATACTGAGTTACCAATGGGAACAGTGTCAACAAGAACATTTTCGTACAAAAACATATCTTATTAATCATCCATGATATTTTGATGCCTTGCTATTCCATACGTTTGCATAGTAAGATATCAAGTTCCTACCTGCAAGAGTCATTTGTCTGTTATTATGGAAATATAAATTAAAAATATAATAAAATATTATTTTCATTTAATAAAATAATAAAGTTTAAATCATATTTAGAAATAAAATATAGTAAATATAATAAAATAACTTTATAAAGGAAACTTTTTTTTGGTGTTATATTGCTTGGCCAAATAAACTGCATGATGTCATTCCCAACTGTCTGAAAAAAAACACATTTCTGAACATTCACTTATATTTTGCTCTATTTTATTTCCACCCTATAAGTTTTATGTTTTTTTTAGTCTACCTTTTTTAAAAATCTATCAAAAATAGAAAATTATCTGAGGAATGGAACATGGAGCATACATAAAAGCTGTGACCCTTACATTTGAGTATGATCTCCAGATCCATGTTGTCTGCTATGCAAGGCCACCATAATGAATTTTTTACCACTGGAAGTTTGTACAGATGGAGTCCTTTCAAAAAACAGTGGTAAAAGAGGTGTAATAGAATTTCAGTTTTTTATGGAGGCTTGGTTCAGAACTGTGAGGAACTGAAAGTTCAAATAAAAAACACAACAGTGAAATTTCATGACCGTATGTCAGTCTAGCAGGGCAAGAAGCCAAAGTGAATCCTTCAGGTTAAGTCCTTTAGCTGTTAGCTATTCATTTAATAATAACACAGATCCCTGGCCTCTTGGAGGTAACCCTCTTGGGTTACAGTAAGGGGTACTGGTTAAAAGAAATGAATACATAAAGAAAGCATCAACACACCAGATCTGTGAGAAAAAATACAAAACTATACAGAATCATTGCATTATATATAGATTGGTCTTATTGTTAATAATCTTTCATTTCTAGATTATTTTCTATATTATATTTTCAGAGAACAAGGATGAAATATCCCACTTTGTCAAGATGCAAGGGTTTGAACAGAACATATCTCCCAGGCACGTTTAGGTACCTTGGTTGAATGAGCAGATAATCAAATGGAAGAAACATCTCATAACCAAAATACAAACAGAAATGAACAAAGTTGACTGTTGAGTCTTTTCATGAATAAATTACAGTCAAAGTCAATTTTTTACTGAGGAGGCAATCTCTAATCAGTTTTCATTACACTAGCTTGTGCCTCATTTTATTTGCTGAATTCTGCTTGTCTTCTTTTTGAATTTGGACTGTGAACCCTCCCACTAAGAAATAAATAATGAAATTGCTAATGAATAGTGGGAATATCTCCTGTTCAATATTTATTCTTATTGAATTGATGTCACAATATGACTATGTTTTCTTCCAATTACTTTTTTGGCAGTAAGAAAAACAATTATTCTAGGCAAATAATGTTGATGGTCATCTCTTTCTCCTTCTAATATGTTGCTAACATTTCACAAGATACAATATCTCAAAAAACTCTCTCCTGAGGCAGAAAGTTCTTCATTCAGAATTATTTTGACCATCGATGGTAAAGGCAGAACCGACCTCTAAGTTACTACAGAAACCTCCAAGGAGTAACAGTAACTCAGTATAGTTTTAGTCAGCATGTATGTGTCGGAAGCTTCTGATTTTCCTCCAACCCACTCCCAAAATGCCAAAAGGAACAAATCCCTCCGGATTGAAATAGCAAGAAACTTACACATGACTCCTTCACTTTGCTTCCTTCAGATGGGTTAACCATTTCTCTGTTATTAAGGGAGAAATAGCACACATCAGTCAGAATAAAAACAGAAAATGGTTTCAGTCCCAGGGGGAAACTCCTTTCATCTTATGCATTAAGGAGTAGGATCCATTAAGGCAGGAGGTGAGAGGAAACAGCACAAAAGCCCCTGAACATCACAGTGAAAGGCTTCAGACGATCACTATGTTTCACATGACTGCCCAGTGGATGCTTTCATAACTCACACTGTGGCACCCCTGAAAATCATAAACAGTTTATCTTTCCCACCTTTGAAAATAATAAATATAGGACCCATCACCCAGGCTTAGGTCAAAGAACCTCATTAGCTTCCTCCCTCTTCATCTCCTTTCCTCCACTGTCCTTCTTACCCCAAAATATATGGATACATGTATGTTTTAGTTATTTCTGCCACCAGCCTAAGGATCAGGCTGGATAGATTCACCTAACCTTTCTTAAGGGATATTTGGAAGAGACAGAGTACTGAATAAAGGCATAATTGTCATTGCAAGATCAACAAGCAGTCATAGTGACAGACTGCAGTAGTTTACAAGATAAGAGAAAGATAAAATGCAATTTAAATCAAATTAGCTATGCTCACCCCTCAAAGAAAAAGGAGAAAAGGAGTGAGAGAAAGCACTAATATTGCCCTAACTTGGGAGCAAAACTCGTTAATTAAAGGGAAAAGAAAATGAGGTGAAAACAGGAGAGACTAGCAGAAACTGAGCCAGACTTCCACATGAAGAAGGGTAAAATAAGACATTTAATTGTTGTTTTATCTTATTGAAGGACTGCTATTCACAATATATTGTGTATCTGATGTGAAGATATCTGTCCTACTAACTTACAAGGTTAATACTTCTCAAATCTCTCCACTCTTACCTTTTTGAGTGGTACGGATTTTAATAACAGAAATTTGCAAGCAGAATGATGCTGTCTCCTCAGAAAGTACTGAGCTGTGAGTGACTAACATGTTCTTATCTAAGGTAGCCACAAGTCAACATCCTTTAGCGTAGTTTGTTTTACTAATCGCATATATTTTGACCACAGATATACTTATTCACTGCAGCCAAATTCCAAATAAGCTGAAGATGAAAGAGGCCACTTGATCATCTAACCTGAGCATCTGCACCATACAGACAATGGAATTTCACTCAAAAGTTTAGGAATTAGATTAATTATTTTTGGTGTAGCTAGTGTGGACCATATGATTTGCTTTGGAGATCTGAAGGACTGGAGAAGTGAGGGAATCTCTTGATAAGTTGTTCTGTGGTAAAGGTATCTCCACTATTTACCATTTACAGCTTCATTTCAAAATTCCAATGGAGTCACTCTTTGACTCCCCAACAGATCTTTGAGAAGATGCTGAGGACTCCAAGGGCCAGTCTGACAGCTGAAGGACAGGCTTCCTAATTAAATATTAAGAAGTGTTATGGGTCAGTTCTAACCACTATCATTTCTGTCTGACCTTATTTTGAGTTGTGCCTCATCTTTTCTTTTTTTTTTTGAGTCTTTACATGTCACAGGGGTTTACATAACTACAGGTGTTTCTCGTATTGTGGTTTTATATTGCAGTAGGACCTTGATGTTTCAGCTAGCACGACTCCGTACAGTAGATGGTATCCAAACATACAGCACCATAAATACCAACATCTACATCAAAGATCCCTGAGAGATCTGTTTTGAAAGACAAAAATTCATAATTTCAGAAATATGGCTTTCATGAATTATTTTAAATTGTTCTTTATAATTGAGCCACTTCAGTAGTGGTCTGCTTTCTAAACTAACAATGGATTATAATGAAAGTAGTTCTATTAAGGTCACCTGTTATATGAAGTCAGTCCTAAATATCAAAGGCTTTGAAATATGCTATAGATGCACAATCTTGCATAACAAATTCCAGATCTGTCTTGTTTTATATACCTGTCTAAAGCAATTACTTGGTGTAAATATCATCAGCAAAAGAAGTCTTGCGATTTTTGTCACGTTTACTCTAGTTTTATGTGTAAACATGAAAGTTCAGAGGTTTAACTTCTCTAACTTTCAGTCAGATTCAATCTGATTTACGAAACTTAAGGTGGATTTATTTTCCATTTGCAACAACAATTAAATTTGAACAACAATCATATAAATACAAAAAATGCTTAAGGTCTTAATTCCAGATACCACATGTTCTAAGATTCAGAGAAGTTTCTGATAAAGCTCTTTAGTTTTGTGAGTATGTATATATGCATACGCAATACAGTATTTGTGCATAAGTTCACAGAATTTTATAAAAAGTAAACTTTCTTTCAGTTCACACTAAGTGAACACTTATTTGTTCAGTGTATTTCCCTGAACTAGAAATACTTTAAAAGTAATCAAGCTGGGGTTCCATATCCAAATTTTGTATTAGACAGGGCATGCAGTATTTGGTTAGTGGGGAGCTTCAGGGTGCCCAGTGCAGGAGAACCACATGACCAATCTTTTGTCAGTTGCAGCCAAGTCCAGCCAGCTCCGACACCAGTGCGCACACCCTGGTGCACACCAAAGCTCCAGCCCATCACGGAAGCACCCATGGAGCAGCCCCAGGACCACATGGCACACGGCTGGAATGACACACTACTGCAGTAACTCGCCCAGTTTTTCTCCTGGACCATGTAGTCTCCTCAGTGAGACAGAGAAATCATGCAGTTCATAAAATTACAATATGCCCACAACTATAATGTTCAGGAATCTGAGGCTATTCAGTCTCTGCTCTACCAATTTGGTCTTTAATTGCAGCAGCTTCAGATGCTGAGCCGTGATTCAGTAGTCTCAATATAGGTAGCCAATGCAATTTAAGATACTTTGTAGTATCATGTTGGCCATCAGCTGCTACTTCAGTAACTGCCACAGTTGTTTGAGAGCCTGCACAGGGTGGCTCTGCTTCTGTGAATACACCAGGTCCTGGTATCTTTAACATCCAAGTACAAACAAGTTATTAAACCTTCTGTTACAGTTGCTGAAAATAGAATCAAGGCAGACAGTGGAGTTCAGAGAGCTCTTCAATTTACCCTAAAGTAGAGACAGTGCTTCTCTGGTTTCCCAACGGAACACAGATGCTCACAGTGCTGGCAGGTATGACAGAGAGCACAAGAAACCTGTTAGCCTTCTAGACCAACAAGAAGCCAGGTGGTATATGGCACTGGAGGAGAATGTTTAGGAAACTGCATCAAATCCCTACAATTTCATTGCCTGAATCCCTCTTTAGATATGTTGACTATGACTAGATCTCTGTTGATCACAATGGAAGGATGTAGATCTTTCTCAGAAGCAGGCATCTATACATAAACACCTGTATTTAGGTGTTTGAATCTAGAATAAGATGGTATGAGAATGTCTCTGATAATTTAAAATAACTTACTATATTTTAATATTTCATATGAATTAACAAACACATCAAGAATAGTTTCATTACTGATTATATATTTTTAAATTTTTATAAAATGTATTAAGGTTTCAATAAAAATTAAGTTCACGCAGGTAAAGTTGTGTTTAACCCTGGGTTTAGTAAACTATTACAAATAAATGCTATTCAGGTTCGTATTTTAGCACATATCTTAGTGATATAGTTCCAAAAACCTAACTTCACTGCAAAGACAAATGTAACATGTAAACAAATAATTTTTGTTTAGAATCACTTCTATGTTTTGAACGTCTGCTCTGTTTTTTATATTGTTATTACATTTTATATTTCTTAAATAAAGTTTGAAAAAAACCACCCTAAAATAATCAGGTATTTACAAGCCTGCTTATGTCCATTTGATTGACCAGAGGATGCTCTGTACTCTGCGACTAAAGCTGCAGTGCAGCTGGAAGGGGTCAAACCCTTAGTAACTTGGAACCTTGAAACCATTTTTTTGGTGCCAGTATCCTAACTGTTTAACATTATGCATCTGAATGAGCTGAGGTTGATTCTGATTATGCCTCTGAACTTAAAATTTGATACTGAGATGTCTCTTCTGGAAAAGCAAATAGATGTAGATTAAAGGTTATCACATATGTAGACCAGCTGTTGCCTTCGTCAGCGTGGCGACCTGGTTCAGGAACAGCACGGCGACCAACCCCAGGCCTCTCGGTCCATCTGCTCACAGACACCAATGTGGTGGATGGCAAATGGCGTTTATTGATGACTACACAGGCCTTATATAGCTTGAGTTTACAACATCACTTCCGTCTGCTTACATCACAACCTAAACACTACTGGCTACCCAGAGAGTCCTATCTTTCCGTACAGCGCGACATCTCTCGGCCGCCGACCCTAACTACCACAATCAGCAAACATCGTGATGCTGCTGGGCTTTTCTGCCAGCATAACCTGGCACTCAGTTTCCTCTAGAATCCCTAAATTTCTGGGGATCTTGAGCTTTTCATCATTCTTCAGGATATACCCATAATCATTACGCTGAACATAGCATTTTGAATTTCCAAATATTTTGATTAAATTTTATCTATTTTTTACTCTATAACTCACTTGTTTTACACTTGCCCAGAAACTGATAGTTTTCTGGGTACAAGTACATTGTAGAATTAATTAAAAAAAACCACCATACAAATGATCAAACAAGTATGCCTTGCTTACATAAACACACAATGCAGAAACAATGTTAACACCAACATTAACACCAGCAGTAAAGAGAAGATATGGGAATTTTGAAATGCATGTGAGTGTGCTCATTCGATAGATATGAATAAAGCCAAGTTTTCTACTTGCTTTTGTTACTCATTCCCAAGAAGACAGAGTGAAAGGAGGTAAAACCTCTCTGTAAACCTCATCTCTTGGTTTCCCACCCTGCTACAGTCAACTGCATGATTTGTACCTGTGGTGCATTACCATAACTTCTTTCCCAGTCTCTGAAATTAAAAAAAAAAAAGGAAAAAAAAATGTGGTGCTGTGCAGCCCTTGACAAATATGCCTGCCTTTCCAGCTCCAGTCTTTTTTTGTATTCCTATCCTTACTACGCAAGCCCAGGTCAGACAATTGGCCTGACACAAGACTGTTGGGGAGAGGACAAAGTGGGGAAGAGAAGAAGCTGCACAGAACCTCAGGCACATCATGGCTGTCCTTGAACAGGGTGCAGACAAGTTTGGCTATGACCACAACATGCATAAAAATCAGCTCAAGAGATTTTAACATCATGATGCACAGAAAAGATAATATATATTTTTTTTTCTTCCTTGAAGGCTTGTAGCCATGGATAAATTTTGTGTAAGATTAGCTTTACAGATTCCTGTATTCAAAGAGCAACACCAACAACACTTCTAAAAACTCTCTGAAGCATTTCTATAATAGCTTTACTATGTAACATGTGGAATCTTTTCTACAGAATATGCAGTTCTGCAGTGTGAAGATTTTATTGCTGTGGGTTTTGGTATGAACTATATAACTCACAGCTTCACTATTCATGCTGAATTTACTGACATCTATATGTACACAGCCTAGGAAACAACTGGGGTTGAAAGATGCCTTAAAAACAAATTCTATAAGTTTTGCTGGATCATATAAATCACAAAGGTAGTAAGTAAAGCAAAAGAGTTACTGAAGATTTGCCTTTTGCATTGGATTTGACCAGTGCAGAACTGCTTCATGACAAATAGCTTGGAATAAAGGGTTCACTTCTGCTGTTTCAAAGAAGAAACGAACAACAAAAATATCAAAGGGAGGCTGTTCATCAGAGATGAAGAAGACAGCCATCTTTATGATATATCTCATGCATCTGGCAACTGTATATAAATCTCTCCATATGTGTACCTTTTAGACAAGTAGGGTAAATTTATCTCCTGCTTCCAGTCATATTGGTTTATACATACATTTTTTTTTGTATGTATAGATACAGGAAGCATGGAGTTTGAAGATACAGCATACTACTTACAAGTGATCTATGCCCTTCTGGGAAGCACATGAAGGCTGGCAAGGTAGTGTGGGGCATCAAAAATGGCATGAAATACAGCTGAAGCAACTGAGTTGAAACATGTATTTCCATTGATAAGAATTTGAAGTTAGGCAGCCTGTTCACACACACACGCTTTTGTATTTTCACCTTAAAACACAAGTTAGGATTCTTAATCTAGATTGAGAATCTAACAAGACTGCAGAGGGAATCTGGGGGTGGTGGTGTCAGTTTATTTTGATTTATGCTAATTTCCCTGTACTGTTAAAGTTATTCAGGATTAATCAGGACATTTCAGCAACATCCCTGCTTGGACCCAGGAGTTGTATTACATCCTGAAATTAGTAGAGTCTTCCTAGTGGGAATGCTCAAATGCTGGTGCAGTCAAGGTTATGACTGACCATTGCATTTTCACAACACTCTCAACAGATACTTTTTATCTGTAGCACTGGACAGAATATCCCTTTTTTATGTAATCTTGAAGGACATGCAGAAACAAACACCAAAGACACATATAACTGCTTCTTGTACTTTCGCATGCCAGTAAGAAGAAGAACACATCATTAAAAATGTTGACTCCTTCATGTCCAGCATAAAACTGTGAGTAATGTCTTGGGCTGTATTTTACACAGAAAAGTTACTCAAAGCTTGTGCTGTACTGCATTGTAAAACTGATGCTTCAAAATCTAATTGTGAGCTTAGTAAGGTTGGAATGCTGATGACAAAAATACTGATAATATTCACCGAGGCTGCAGACTCTCTAAGTTTAGAAAGTTTAGACTGGACAATTCCTCCCTAAGGAGAGTGGAATATATGTATTGTTGCTTTTACTTTGGCCTTAAGTGTAATAGGGCCTGTTCCATAGGTTTGGATTAGACACCAGTGAAACATAAAAGAGGAATTTCTGGCATTCCTCTTCTCTGCTCTACCGTTATTTACTCTTCCCATTGAAAATGCCTGACAGCACAACTTGACTATCATCAATACGATGATGTGATAAAGCATAGCTCCACAAATAAGGACCAAACCTCTTATCTTGGAATGTAGAATTGGACTCACACCAATTCTGGTTGCAGGTTCTTATAATCTGAAACATGAAAGTGTTTTCAAAGTGTATTCAGGGAAGTTCAATTTCTGTTTTTACTTTATTAAATCTTCCACATTATTCCTGTAGGAATATATCTCAAAGGAGCTATTCCAAGGCCCTTTCTATTTTTCTCACTCCATGTATAGCCCTTGTGCTATTTTATTTCATACTGTTCAGATATTAAATACAGAATTAGTAAATATCTCATGGATTTCTCTATGGTGATGTCAATATGGAATTTCATAGCTTCATAGCCATTTACTAAAGTTGCTTTCACAATGAGTATGCAGACAGAATTAATAAAGAATATGGGCTCAAAAATATTAGCACCAAAGCTGTTCACTAAGTTTAAATGTCCAGTTTACAATTTTTAGCTGTCTCTTTTGACACTTTCCCTTCCCAAAGTACAGCCCTACTAGACGACCATTGTTGTTACTAAGCATTCAGCAAGTCTGCTAATTTGATCCTCATTTCTCAGTGGTATTCAGAACATGAGAAACATACTGCTAGTGTGCATCTGAGAAAATGTTCATTGCATGACTTGCCTGACATCACAGAGGCAGATCTGAACTGAATTAATCAGAATGCTGTTCATCTGCATTATGTGGGCAAAGATTATTTTCCCTTTTTGCAATGTCTTAGCTTGTACTCTACACAAAATCCAGCTTCTGCAGTGGCTGAGGCAAAGATGCTAATTTACTTTGCAGTCCTGTTTTGTTTTTGTAGCAACTACTTTGTACACTAAAAGACACACAATCTGTGTAAAAATACCATGTAACAAGGTAATCAAAGGATGAATCTGAGTGCATATATGAAGGATGTCACCCTTCATTAACAGTATGAATGTATTCAAACTACAGTCTACATTTTCCTCTTCACTGCTTTGATGCCATCAAATGTCAAGAAATAACAGAAATTCAGAGCCTGTATTGTTGAATTTTGGCCAAATTACAATAAGATGCAATGTATCATGTTGAGTTAAAAATGAAAAACCTACAACCACCACCCAGAATACTAGGGATTCTCCAAGAACACAAAATAAAAGGACTTTCCCCCACAATTTGTCTCCCTCAAATAAAATCTGTCCCTATAAATCTACTACTTTCCAGTTTACATTTGGGAAGATGTTTTGTCTCACTACCTGGAAAACTGCTATTCACTTTTCGTTCTGATGTTGTCCTCTATGCTCTCTGTTTTTGTCTGCCAGTCTTTATTCCTATATAAAGTCTCTGAAAGTTTTGCATAGAGTGAGTTGACCTGGGATCTTGAGGTTCAAGCTACCTTGGGATTAGTGAATTAATGTTTTCTAAAACTGAATATTAATTACAGTTAATTTATTGAAAGAAAGTTTATAATATAATCAAAAGCAAAATGAAATTACCAACATTGTAGACTGGAGATAGCACAGACTAAGTATCCCAGTTTCAGTGAGTAATCAGCCATTAATTCCATTAGTTTCATTGGGGTAAGGTAAAAAAAAAAATATTTTTAGTTCTTAATGTCTGAGAGTTTGCTTAATAACCAGAATTCCCGAGGTTGAGATGTACATATTTAAGAACAATCAGAGTATTACCTAATATAAGAACAAATGCAGGTTCCTGTTCACCACTGATCATTGTCTCTTTGCTCCAGTTGTCTTCGTTTTTCAAGCTGGTTCCTTCCAACTTCACAGAAATACATTCCATTAGGCCTGTGTCACAATTCCTTACTATTGCCATCTGTAGGAAAATAGAGTTTGACTTTTACATTTTCCTGGAGTTTATATGATGTATCAGCACTGGCCTTGTCACCAAAAGAACAGATCTTGCTCTTTGTTGCAATCTAAATGTAGAGAGATCTCTTGTTTCACAAGATTTCTGTGTTACCATTTATCTGTTCTCACTGGTAGGTCCATGGATGTCTTTTTTGATCTCTGTTCTCTGAATTGGTTAGAGGGCACAGAGATAGTTAATTTGGGGTCAATTCTTCTTTAGCCAAATGAATAGTGAGGTGTTTTTGCAGAGAGTACACTATGCCTGAGGGGAAGCTCCTGTTTTTATATGTTATTTTCTAGGAAAATAAATTACAGTAATGGGAAAAAACCCCTAATTGATTAATGTCTTCCACTGCAGTTCTGCCCTGCAGGTATCCACTGGAGATCAACAAAATCTTGTATATTGCTCTATTAACTCATTTTATAGGAAGATCTACTGTGGCACTAAGGAAAGATTTATTCTTCAAAAAGAAAGAAGTATCCTGAAAAAGCTGTAGTTTAGTGAGACACAGGCAGCGTACATCACATTGCTCTGTTCACTAGCATAAACAAGTGTCCAAACACTGGTAATTTGTGGTTGCACTGGACATAGGAAACAAAGTTATTACTTAGATCAATAAATCAACTTGTAAAAAAGTAACAGGCAGAAAATCAGATGAGGTAGCATTTATTCATTGTGTAGGGTATAATTATGTGTTATTAAGTATTTAATATGCTTTGATGGAACTACAAGGGAGGCCTGTGGAAAGGAAGGTTTATTTTCAAGTTTTAATTTCTTGACCTTTTCCATTTTCACATTTTTGATGACGTTAGCAAATGCCTATTGTAAAGGATTATTCATGCAGTTTCACAGGAAACTACAGCTGTTTGTAAAGGCCCTGATGAGGCAAGGCCTTGTGATGTCTCAAAACATTTTGGTTGTAGACTCCCAGTCCTGTACCTTGGTGATAAGAAGCGAAGAATGCACCAAAGGCTTTACACCCCTCACTAACAAAGGACTTAGTCTTACTCTCACAACAAAGTAACAAACCTTTGCTGAACAAGGTCGCTGCCTCCAGCTCGAAGGTGCCGACAAAGCCAAAGTTAATCTAATACAGGGTCTGCAGGACCACTGACTCAATTGGTTGAAAGGGTTAATGCTACCCTTCCCCCTCTCACACATGAGCAGAAAGATGGTTCTCCCCACGCTAATTAAGGAGACACCCCTCTCCACTTCCTACACTAATTAGGGAGACACCTCCATCGCTTCCTATGCTAATCGAAGAAAGTTAGGTGGATACCTGAGAACTTTTGTCTATAAAAAGTGGATAAACAAAGAGAAGACATGCTTATGCCCACCACCTGAGGACTCCTGAGATGCTGACAGAATGATGGAGCAAAAACCCTCCCAAGATGTTGACACTTCTCCAAGGATCCAAAGTGTGGTGAAACTTTTCTCTCTCTTCTTATCCTTTTTTTTCCCTCTTCAAGCATATCTTGATGTCTTTCTCTCTGGCACATATGGTAACACCTTACAAGGTTTATGCCAGCTCCTTCTGAGGCTTGTTTAGCAGGTTTTCTGCAGGTTCTTCGTTTTAGTACTGATAAGTGATTGCAAGCTTTATGAGTGGTTGCAGGTTTCTTAGCATTGTTGGTAATCGTCACATTGCAGTAAGATTTGGTGTTATCAGCGGGTGGTAGTGTTATCATGAGTTGTCTTTACCAAGTAATTTGGGTTTTTTTTAATAATTCTATTACATTTTCACATTTTACATCCTATGTTTCTCTTTTTCCCCTAAAAATACAGGCGCACTAAAATTATAATCCAGTATTCAATTCTTTGATGTCGTCTCATCTTAATTTGCCCCAAGGGAATACACAGAACCTCTGTGAACCCCTTTCATCCCAACCGGGGTCGTTTTATGAGCTGAGTCATGACACCTATGTTTTTTTAATCACCCCTGGGATGGTCAGAAATAAAGAATAATTTTGTACAGGTTATACATTTTTAATTATTTTTGACAGGGCTTTTTTCACTGCACTGCAAAACGTAGTATGTTCTGTAATGGTCACTATACACTGTTGAACAAGCAAATTTTGGCAAGAAGTGGCGGTGTTTTCCTGAGATAGTAACAAACTGTGAGTAGAAGAGATCTGAAGATGATAGATCTCTTTAACTCATTAGAGTCATTGCTAAGCATTACTTCAGTGTTGTTCCTTTAAAGGGAGTTATGTCTTTCTTGGCAAAAGTAGAAGAGAAATACTAGATCCTTCTCTTTGTGTTATTATCTCTCTCTCTGAACCTCTGCCTCTCTCTCACTGTCTTACTATGTCTCCTTCTCTCTGCCCTCTCCCACACAAGTATGGATATATCTCTTTAATGTATCTTTCTGAGCTGCTGCACCTGCTGTAGGAGGAAACCCAGAAAATAACTTGTGAGGAAAATCAATTTTATGTAAAAGAGGGGCTTTTGGTTTATTTGAGTGCTAACACAAAAAATCGAAAACAGATTCTAATAGTGCATACAGAATAGTGTGTTTCCCAACAGCTTTCTAACCCAGTCACAGGTAGCGATGGACGTTCCTACACTGCCCAATGGAGCATGATAAAACATATGCCGCCTGTGACCAAGTTTACTGAAGAACCCTAAGTAATAGCTCTCCATCAGCACACAAAATTTAATCAGGTTTATCCAGAACAGAAGTTATTAGCCCAAATAGAGCTCCTTAACCTGGTTTTTAAAATGTTGTGACATAGGTGCCAGATTTGATCAATAACTTGCTCACATTTTCAGTTCCACTGGCAAGAGCCTCAGGTTTAGATGAATAGTACTTACAAAACTTGCCTACATGCTGATGATATTGTTTCTACTAGAATTGCTATGCATTGCAAAACCATTCCATGAATGAAAACATTGCATAGATGTATATGGAACTTTACCCTTGAATTAGGATAATGTGAAACTCTGAAATATTTTCTGTTTGCCTTTTCCTTTAAATAAAGAAGGAGAGCTGAACAGAGAAGCCTGCACTCAGAAATGCGTAGTAGAATATGTATTTTGTCTAATGGCTTCTTGGGTCCTAAGACTATTTGTGATGCAAGGAGTATTTTAAAAATCAAGAAGCAAGCTTTCAGTTTTAAGAAATTCAGTGCATCAGGGGATTTTTTTTTTAAGTCAATGGATTAAATATAACATCAATGCATTCAAATCTTATTGGCAAGGAGTCATATCCACTTCAGTGAATGAATGAACAATTAAAGTAAATTTTTAGCCTCTGAGATGAATTAATTCTAAACACGTGCTTATAATTGTTTTAGAGGAAGAGGAGAAAAGAAGAAAATAGAAAGCATAGAAAGAAACTAGAGAAGTTTAACAGAAGTTTTCTGCTCTGCTCAGGAGATGATACAAATGGGAGAAAGCATTGAGAGCGGAGTGAAAAGACTGATTAAAAAGAAGATTGAGCCATGAGAACATGACCAGCAGTGTGGTAATTACCCTTTAAGACTGGCAAAAAGTGGTCTGGACTTCAACAGTGTGGCTGACAATATCCAAATACAAAAAATAAAAGTATTTTTTTAATTACAGCATTTCACAATTTCATTCTTAAGTCTATAACCCAATATGCACCCAAAATATCCATCTCGTATAATAAGAAAATAGAGATGCACTGAAAGTAAAGAGAGTACATGCGTCAGTTACATAACAGGATGGGATTCTGAGGATGAGTTTAATAATCTTCACCACTGCCAACGTTATTTTCTCTTCCTAAAAGCACACACTGAAATATTAAACATTTTCATACCTGAAAGAAAAGGCATCACTCACTGTTTCATCCATGAAGGGTGACAGCACAGCTTGATGGAAAAATAAAATTTTCATACCTCATCAATCTTTCACACTTCATAAGGAAACATAGTGTAGCAGCCAACCTTCACAGGTGAAGTGCACCACCCAGCATGTCTGACACCAGAGTTTAAAGTCCATGTAGCAGACAGTCTTCATAAAAACACTGGTTCACTAGGACAGAACAATCTTGTTCACATCTTAGTAGCTCTCTGTTACTTCCTAGGAATCTTTCTTCTACAGTATGGGACACTCGGATGCAATAATCTACGAAATCCTCAGCCTACAAGCTCTTGGGATGGAAAAGAAAAATTACACGAGATTTGAGAAGCTGCCTTTAAGTAGTGACAGTTTGGTTGTGCACAGCACTCTGCTCATAGACAAAAATTCTGTACAAAAGGCCAGTAGTGGAGGTTTGGATGAAATGATCAATATTGGGACTCAAAATCTGCTATAGAGGATGCTTCATTCCACATAGGGTGGCATATAACCAGAAATCTATGTTACTTCTCCTTCTTTCCTCAATAGGAAGTCAGTTGAGGAAGTCTGGGAAAGAAGTGCACAAATGTGTTAAAGAGTAATAACATTCTGGATTATTCTTTCCGATGTATATACACGTTTAAACTGTTATTATTTATTTATACTAAATCATAAATCTGTTTTTTATCACAGTCTCTACATATACATACAAACCTAAACAAAGCTACAAACATGCAGTGTTCAAAATTGTGCTAAGCATAAACCATACTGGATTTTTCTTTTCCTCCTGTTTTAGCATTTTGAAAATTTTCATATTCCTTACTTATTTTATAATTTACTTGCTTGCTATAAAAAGTCATAAAATTTATCAATTTTAAGTGATTTTCTACTCTCTGATGATGAACAGTAGTTCTGAAAATCAGCCTTTACCTGTATTCTACAGTTGTTAATGGCTCTGTTACTTGACTGTTGGTAGCTGTAGTACTATTGGCTGCTCATTATTTTCCATTTGACAACAACATTAATGTTTTTCTCTGATCATTGTGTATATATCCCTAAATTTCAATCTGACTGAATTATATAGAATACTTCATTGTGTTTTCTGATTAAGTGATTCATGTTTTCTCCACATGAAGATCCAATCATTCATCTGGTATATTAAATAATACTATATTTTGAAAGGTATTCCCTGTTTTGAACAGACTAACAAGTTTTGTTCCTTTGCAGAGCAACTTTGTGAATCTTGATTGGTAACTGCTTTGGTTCTTATCTTGCTTCATTTTTTTTTAATCTATTTTGTATAACCTTTTCACATCGGAGGCGGGGGGAGTGGAGTAAGGGGAGGTAACTTAAGGAGCATACTGTGTTTTTGAAATTAACAAAACTTGTATTTATACTTGTTAAATTTGTTTATAGCCTTTGAAAATTTTTTGAACCCTTTGCTTAAGGCTTGACTGTAAGAATCCTGTATTTTTAATAATTGTTTTATGTGAGATTTATAAAAGTTATCCTTCTGCTCACAACAAGGAGAGAACAAGATACATGAGACAACATATATTTATATAGAGATCCTTGTGAGCAGAATCAAGTCCTCTTTAGAAACAGCTGTAAAGCAGATTTCAAATCACTGAATATGTATATATATATGTATATATATGTATATGTATATATATATGTATACATATATATGTATATGTGTATATATATATGTATATGTATATGTGTATATATATATGTATAAATGTAGACCCATCACGCCTAACCCAGGTGTGGCATTATTTAAGCCAAACTCCCAAGGTTGACGGTGGACTTAGGTTGAAAGCAGACTGTGTCTACATTTGTGTTTACTTAGGATGCAGCCAGAATAACCTTATGTCACCCTAAAAATGTGCTAGATGTGCTGTCACCTACACACTGTAAGAGGACGCATTTTCAATAACCTAAAGAGAACTGAAAATTTGCTGAGGCAAATGGTGTGTCATCTGTGGGGTGTTGTAAACAATTGATATAAATACTCCTGTGGAATAAATTTATATTAGCAGTGTAAGACAAGGTCTTGGGTCTGGCCAAATTTGCTTCTTCTCCTTCTGCATTTGCAATGATTTCAGCAGCTTCAATATCAAGAGTGAGTTAAAGATCCAGCAGCAGAAAATGAACAAGTGTTTGTCTCTATTCTTTGTATCTGTCTGAGTCAGATGGAGGTGAAAATAGAGATCATTTCAGCTGAATTAACTGCAAATGGAAAATTGATCACTGGGTTCTGAAATTCAATAAATCATAGTCACTGTAGTTATTTAGTCTCTATGGCTATGAAGTTACACAACAATGTGTTGCTAGCACCTGAATAGTATGTACGTGAGAAGCTTTCTGGCTCTAGACGCTAGTTAAAATGTTGCTTTACTCTTTGGAAAGAAGTTGGTGACATTTTTCCTTGCCCTTTTTTCTGAATTTGAGAGATTTGGCAAATTTGGACTGCACATCTGGAAAGAGAGTGGTATCCAGGCAGTAGTAAAGTATCATGCGGTGGGTCTGTATGGTTTGAAAAAAGGGCCTGAGGAAATAACTATTTAAATATTACCTCTAAAAAAGAGATTGGGAAAAAGAAGAACATTTCTTCCTTAAATGTCCTTCAAATCTACAGTGAAAAAGTAGAGGTGCAACATACAACTTCTGACATTAGAAGAGTCTGCATACTGTCCTCTTTAGCTGGAGCAAAATTACTCTGTTGACATCTCATAATTTCCTTATGAAAATGTCCGGGGTTCAGCTGGGATAGGGTTAATTCTTTACAGAAGCTGGGAGGTGGGCATAGCCAAAGGGATATTTGATACCATGCTGATGTTATGCCTGGGATATAAGGGGAAGCTAGCCAGGAGAGGGGTCTTTTTTGTGAAGCCGTTAGTGGTGAGATATTCATTGTATCAGTGTTTCCATTGTATTCTATATCTTCTCTTATTGTTATATTCTCCTTTCTCTTGCTTTCCTCGTGTGATATTATTAAAAATCCGTCATTATCTCAACTCACAAGGTTCCACTTTTTCTTATCCTTCCCCATCTTACCAGGGGGGGAGGGGGGTTGTGACCACGTGGTGGTGGTTCTGACCCAAGACAGAAAAGGACTTTGCAACTCTACACTTTCATAGCTGAACGACTGGAAAAAACATAGAATCATAGAATGGTTTGGGTTGGAAGGGACCTTAAAGATCATCAAGTTCCAGCACCCTGCCATGGGTAGGGACACCCTCCACTAGACCAGGTTGCTCAAAGCCTCATCCAGCCTGGCCTTGAACACCTCCAGGGATGGGGCATCCAAAACTTCTCTGGGCAACCTGTGCCAGTGCCCCACCACACTCACAGGAAAAAACTTCTTCCTAATATGTAATCTAAATCTACCCTCTTTCAGCTTAGAGCTGTTGCTCATCATTCTATCACTATACTCCCTGATAAAGAGCGCCTCCCCATCCCTCCTGTAGGCCCCCTTTAAGTACTGGAAGGCTGCTGTAAGGTCTTCTCTGAGACTTCTCCAGGATGAACAACCTAAACTCTCTCAGCCTGTCCTCATAGGGGAGGTGCTCTAGCCCTCTGACTATCTTTGTGACACTCCTCTGGACTTGCTCCAACAGGTCCATAACTCTCTCATGTTGGGGGCCCCACAGCTGAATGCAGTACTCCAGGTGGGGTCTCATGAGAGCAGAGTAGAGGGGGAGATGACTGGTTAAATCTGATATAATTTGGATTGTCTCAGAGTGGGATTTTCATATTAGAAGAAGAATTTTAAATAAGTATTTCAAAAAGAAATTTAAAGATTTCTAACTACAAAAGTATATGAAAAGTATTTTTGTAATTGGATTTTGCTACAGAAAGTATTCTCTCTGGATTGAAAGTTAATATCACTGAATGGTAAAAATATTTACAGGTACAATTGCATCTCAATTGTCCTGCAAGTTTGTGAACCAATTTTATTATTTCACTCTGTATAAAAGATGTCCGAAATAAGGGTAGATATTTTTTGCCATTTGGACTTGAAGTTTTGTTCTGGATTTTTTGTTGTTGTTGTTTTTGTTTTTGTTTTTTAACTCTATTGAACAGTCATGGTGGTCAGAGGATGGACAAAGGGCTGCAGCTTTATTTTCTGAAAACCTGACACATTTTAGAAGTTTTATACAATATTGCACTGAAAATATTTTAGCTTTTCTCATGTGATTTATAAATTTTTCTTCCTATAAGGACCAAAATTTATGTGATCTTTGTAATCTGAAATCTTTTGGACTCCAGTTTAAAATAATACTTGTGAGAGCAATATTCAAAAGCTGTAGTTTCAGGCAGGATTACATGTTTTCCCCTTACCCTCTCGACAAAGTCAGCTCAGAAGGAGATCTGTGTTTCTAAAACAAAGATCCTCGATTTCTGAGTGTAACTTTTCTCTTCTTGCTGAGTTTGTTGAATTTGAGAATCAGTCATAGCCAACACATATTAAATGTAAACAAACATTAAGATAGATTTTCATGTCTTTACATGGAGTATGGCACGTTAAGTTAATTAGCAAGATCAACTGCTGTGCATTTTTACTGTATTTATTCTCTTCCACTCCATTTTTTTCTTATTAGTAGGAAAAGCAAAATGTATTCCAGAATTATTTTAAAGTCATAGAAAGATCAGAGTACTGCTGTTAAAAATTCTATTTGCTTTTATTTTCAACTAGGGGATTAATCAATGTTGACTACTTTTTCTTTAATATCTCTATTCATAGTTGCTACAAATACTTGTCTATTTCCTTTTTGTTTCTTTCTTGTGGTTGACTCCTTTGTTTCTTTTCCTAGCTTTTATTCTCAACTTCTATCTTTGGATGAAAGACAAAATGATTAAAGAAAACTATTTTCCAGCATGAAATGCACATAGAAAATGCAAAACCTTATTGAGAGCTGTTCTCCATAACCACAGTTTTTGGAGAAGTCTACAAGCAACAGAAACAGAAATTATTTTGTGACAAATGAAAACATAAATATAAAGAAGATTTATAAAAGCTCTGGTCTACTTTTGTCTTTTGTTGTTACCCACAAATTTAATTCTTCTCACCTGTGAAACACTTTCTACATTAGTCTTTAAAATAGACTAGACTTTAATCTTTAAAAGGGACTTTTAGACTAGGTTTTGCAAATGCCTGCTGCAGATCTTGCTGCCTTCATTGCCATTCTTTAGAACTATTCTAACTACATATTTTTTCCTAAAGTAAAGCTAACCAATGGTCTATTATATTCACTTTCTTGGCCTCATTCTGGCTGCAGCTTTGGGCAGCTGTTGCACCACCTAGTTCTCAGGCTGACAGCTACGGCATCCCTATCATCATCTGAGAGAGTTTAACCCGCAGTTCCTTCCACTGTGGAGAGTACCCTACCCAAAGGTGCACAGTGTATTTTAAGATTCAATAACACATTTCCTGGTGACAGTTCACAAACAGCATAGACTAAACACTATTCCTATTTGTAATCAGCCACCTGAGTTCAGAGCATATGAGTGCTTAAGAGTGTGGAAGCCGACCATTCAGTGCCAGCAGATCTCAATGCCAGAGAACAGCCCTGAGCATGTTTAAATTACTAATGTAAGCATAGTATACGGCTTCCACTTTCTAACTGAGCTTTCGTATTATCCTACTGTCATGTTCTCATCTGTATTCAAAAATATTACATTCTTGGCTATAAAGCAGACCATGTTAATACAAGGAGTGCACTGGGAGTCAGAGGCATTTGGACAATGCCCTTAGCAACATGCTTTAACTTTTAGTCAGCCCCGTGTTGGTCAAGCAGTTGGACCAGTTGATCATTGTAAGTCCCTTTCAAACGAAATTATTCTTCTATTCTATTCTATTCTATTCTATTCTATTCTATTCTATTCTATTCTATTCTATTCTATTCTATTCAGATGGTCTTTAGACTTAACCTTTTTTTACGTTTTTAGTCAATTGCTGACACTATCTAAGTATTTACCAATTTGGCTCCTCTAAGTCCCAGGAGGGCCACAAATCTTGTATTTTACATCAAAAGACACTTGTGGTGCTGGACATGTCAACTACAGTGTTGGATTTAGGCACCTGATTTCTTATGAGAGCATTGCCAAGCACTTGGCATCTTTTTAATTTTCTGTCAGAGTCCTTTGAAATAAATGACTCAAAGCTTTTATATAAAAATTTGTCCGTAACAACAGCTCGTGGTGAATTCACGTAAGCAGGCTTATGGCCCATATCAGTAGATGTGTTTTTACTTTATTGTCCCACTCTGAAAGATCCTCATTCTTCTTAACTAATATTCAATATGAGGTACTTGACATGATAATAATCTTGAGAGGATCTACATTTTAGGTGTAAGACATTATGGTAATATGTCAGTAACTAGATACATTCACTGCATGTATCAGTGAATTTGAACAGCTTAATTCCTTGCAGAAATCCAATACTATCTTCTATTATTACCCTGTCTGGGTTCTTCCCAGTTTCCCTTTTTTGATTTTTTAAATTTTATTTTATTTTATCCCTTTCTGATGATATATGTAGAATAGCACTCAATTTAGTTGTCTTAACACATGTAGGCTTTTATAACTCTCTTTTAAATGTCAGCATGTACATGCTCTTGTAAAGGATACAGTGTAGAAAAATGGACTGTGGAGGTCATAGCAACATTTCAATAATACTCTGAAGAGTATTTGGTGATATCAGATAAAAACTAATACACATTCAGATAAGAAAACATCTACAGAGGTTTTAACATAGAAAAGTATACCTGTACACTAATTCAAATTTCTCAGTGGTCGTCCTTTATATTTAGACAATCTAAGTATGATATTCTGTTGGAGTGAAGCCAAAGATGCTGCCCTCCAGATAGTGTTGTTGTTTCAGATCTGTTTTACAGATAACAGAGATGAAATAGGTTTACTGCTAGTCAAAAAACCCGTCGATCCTCATGTTCCTACTTAACTTCAGAAGGGCAACATGTAAGAAGAGTTAGAAGATAAGGCCAAAAGATATCTTTCCAGGATTGATTCACTTTCGAGGAATGGGTGTTAATACAGTTGGAGTTTTAGATATTCTAGGATCTCTAAATCATAATTTTTAGAGTGGGCTAGTTGCTGCTTGCTTTAGTGAATGGACTACAGAATTTATAAAACTACTTTTTATCAAGATTTTAATGAACAAATGCATGTGAGACAATATTTGACTGGCAAATTATGCCTGAGGGTTTTTCTTTTTCTTTTAGAAACAAAAATTATCAAATAACTTGAAGAAAAATGTCTAGAAGGTTCTGGGACATAGTTGACTATGCTATTTTCAGAAAAACTTCTTAACTGGAACATGATACTGCCCAGGATCCACATCACTGTATTAAGTTGCTACATCAGACTTTGTCAGCTAACTTCATCATCACTATCTTTTTTTTTCACTGTTAATATATGTAGAGCATGTCTGTGTTCATTACAAGCATAAACTTGATTGTGATTGGCCTTTGGGTTTAAGGTCTGGTCCACAAGTCTGTCAGAACTAAGCCTACTTAAACATTTACCTTTTTACACCATCTTATATGTAAGTTCTCTTCCAGGTAACTCCACAAAGTTAAGCATGAACTTTTAAGGTTTTAATATAAGTCTGAATGGGAGAGGAAAGATGATGCATCCAGGAATTTTTATTTTTACCATCTTTAAAACTTCCTTCAGTCTCAAGAATTTATCTTATCTTGCTTTTCTGTTACTGTCATTTTGGTGGTGTACAACCGTGCACTGAGGAAATTTCCGTAGTTGTCTGAAATTTTCCTGAAGAAATGAGAAAAGAGAAGAAGTGAATGCTAGTAACAAAAGCTGAAAGGAAGTTCATAGACAAAAATGTATTTCTCCAGTGTAATGCTTATCTCTGACAAGTATTCGAAAATGGCTGCAGGCAATGACGTTTCTTAGGCCAGTGTTTTTTACAACCAAATAACTGAAAAATCTAAATATAGAAGTCAGTTAACTTTAACATGCATATATTGACTGACCTTCTCTCAGTCAGATTAGAGTCCAGAGGAGAGCCACGAAATTAATCAGAGGGCTGGAGCACCTTTCCTATGAGGACAGGCTGAAAGAGTTGGGGTTGTTCAGCCTGGAGAAAAGAAGGCTCCAAGAAGACTTAATAGCAGCCTTCCAGTACCTGAAGGGGATGGGGAGGCACTCTTTATCAGGGTGTGTAGTGATAGGACAAGGAGTAATGGGCATAAGCTAAAAGAGGGTAAATTTAGACTAGACATTAGGAAGAAATTTTTCACTGTGAAGGTGGTGAGACACTAGAACAGGTTGCCCAGGGAGGTTGTGGATGCCCCATCCCTGGAGGTGTTCAGGGCCAGGCTGGATGAGGCTTTGAGCAACCTGGTCTAGTGGAGGGTGTCCCGGCCCATGGCAGGGGAGTTGGAACTTGATGATCTTTAAGGTCCTTTCCAACCCAAAACATTCTATGATTCTATGATTCTATGATTCTATGATTCTATGATTCTATGATTCTATGATTGATTCTATGATTCTATGATCCTGTATTTTGGTCACAGAAGAGTTTGCAGAAGGCACTTAGCAGCAGTATAGGGCCATGGTGAATCGTCTTCTGCAGAGATTGACTGAAAATCTCTGCCACTTAAACTAAAGCATATAGTTGATGGATTGATTTCCCAAGTATTGTGGAAAACCCTAAGAACATAATTCAGTTTTCTAAAGTTTGACCTCCACAGCAGCATACTGCTCTGGGTACCCTGTGCATTGTTTTCATTTTGGTTAAGGGGTGAGGTATGTGAGCTCTGGTGTAGCTACGAATATATCTATTTATGATTATATGAAGTTAAGCCTTTTATCAATAGTAAGTTCTTTATTTTGCAATGGTTGTCTGTAAAAGGAGGTAAGAAGGTCTGAGTTCAACCTTTTATAGTACTTAAAT
>WKFP01014261.1:472892-489831 GCA_011057875.1 Pterocles orientalis
TTTTTTACAACCAAATAACTGAAAAATCTAAATATAGAAGTCAGTTAACTTTAACATGCATATATTGACTGACCTTCTCTCAGTCAGATTAGAGTCCAGAGGAGAGCCACGAAATTAATCAGAGGGCTGGAGCACCTTTCCTATGAGGACAGGCTGAAAGAGTTGGGGTTGTTCAGCCTGGAGAAAAGAAGGCTCCAAGAAGACTTAATAGCAGCCTTCCAGTACCTGAAGGGGATGGGGAGGCACTCTTTATCAGGGTGTGTAGTGATAGGACAAGGGGTAATGGGTATAAGCTAAAAGAGGGTAAATTTGGACTAGACATTAGGAAGAAATTTTTCACTGTGAAGGTGGTGAGACACTGGAACAGGTTGCCCAGGGAGGTTGTGGATGCCCCATCCCTGGAGGTGTTCAGGGCCAGGCTGGATGAGGCTTTGAGCAACCTGGTCTAGTGGAGGGTGTCCCAGCCCATGGCAGGGGAGTTGGAACTTGATGATCTTTAAGGTCCTTTCCAACCCAAAACATTCTATGATTCTATGATTCTATGATTCTATGATTCTATGATTCTATGATTCTATGATCCTGTATTTTGGTCACAGAAGAGTTTGCAGAAGGCACTTAGCAGCAGTATAGGGCCATGGTGAATCGTCTTCTGCAGAGATTGACTGAAAATCTCTGCCACTTAAACTAAAGCATATAGTTGATGGATTGATTTCCCAAGTATTGTGGAAAACCCTAAGAACATAATTCAGTTTTCTAAAGTTTGACCTCCACAGCAGCATACTGCTCTGGGTACCCTGTGCATTGTTTTCATTTTGGTTAAGGGGTGAGGTATGTGAGCTCTGGTGTAGCTACGAATATATCTATTTATGATTATATGAAGTTAAGCCTTTTATCAATAGTAAGTTCTTTATTTTGCAATGGTTGTCTGTAAAAGGAGGTAAGAAGGTCTGAGTTCAACCTTTTATAGTACTTAAATGACCGTTTAGTATGTCTTTGGATTCCCCACTGCTAGGGGTTAGTAACAATAATGTGCATTGACTGTTTGAAATTTTCATCTTATCTTTAAAATAGGACAAAGCAGAGTTATTGATTTTTCTCGAGACATTATACCTTTGGAGCTTTCATTCTAATTGATCAGCAGTTCATGACGTGATCAAAAGTAAAATCTTAATGTCAAATTTCTGAACAGTAATCCAACATGAACTACTAAGCCTATTGCATAAGCACTCTATTTTTTCTATGCCATTTCTCTAATGTTGATGTGCTTTTTCAAATCTATTGACATTATAAGTTTTAACCACAACAGGCACCCCTTCAGAATTCCTGAAAGAATCAAAACTAGAGTGTGTTCACCTATCTTGCTAACATGATTCCTTCAACATTATTTAAATGTATGTACTGTTGATAGACATATTCTTCTAATTACAGTAACTTTGATCAAATAACCAAACATAGAAAAATATTATTTATTCGTTTCTCTCACCTAATATGTCAGTATTTTTAAATAATAATCTCATTATTGCATTTGAAAAGTCAAAGCTGAAAAAGCTCATTTAGTTTCTTGTTTCTTTAGGGCAAATGTTCACCCCTGACTTCCGTTTTATAAAGGAAGATTGTTGGCTAGATAAAATCAATGTTTCAGGCCCCAAAGCTGCCAAAAAATCAAACTCAGGCCAACAGACATGACAATGTCTAAATGGAAAAGGTCTAGTCTAAACAAACTTGGTTCGAAGGACTTGTTATTGTTTTACCAAAGCTTATTAAACAGGTTACCTAGCTTTCCTCCCATGGGTCGTATGTGCCCCCATTCAATAATGTTTTAACACTTAAGAGAATACATTTTTTCAAACACCAAATTCCTTTTTTTGTCAGAAGTAATATTTACAGGGAATTGTAGAAAAAGACGGAGAAGAAATAAAGAAACATTTGAAGAAATGAAGAATAGTGTAATGATTATTTCTATAAATAAATCTGAGCAACAAATTATGTAGTCACTGAAACAAAAGAAAAAAAACCCAGTCAAGTAAAAGTAAATATTAAAACTTTTTTTAATTAGTTTCTGTTAGGTACTGTTTCTGTTAGGCACTAGTCAGTATTGAGAGAGAATTCAGTTAGACAGTTGTCCTGGGTTAAGCTGAGACAGGGTTAACCTTCTTCATAATAGCTAGCAAGAGGATGTGTTTTGGATTTGTGCTCAGAAGAAAGCTGATAAAAAGTGGTGTTTACACAGCTGCCAAGGTCATCTGTCTGTCTGCAGATTGGAGAATCTGGGAGGGAGCACAACTCCAGTTAGTAGCCCAGGATTTGATCTTAGGTTTGGGATTGAGACCCAAAGTGGCCAATAATCTATTCCATAGCATACACATCATGCCCAGTATATAGCTGAGGACTCTCCCAAGATCGGCCTTTTTTTGGTCCTGGATCTCTTTTGCTCCGGGTCATCTCACTCCAGGTGGTTGCTCTCCCAAGGCCCTCCCCCTCCACCCCGGTCAGCTGTCGGTCTGGGACGCTCGGACTGTTATCTCCATTCCATGAGTGTGGTTTTGGGACCCTCCCTGCTCCAGGATCGTTAGCCGGGAACAGGCTGAGCCTTGGTCATCAAGTGGGGAGGCAGTATCACTGTGTATCACTCATTTGTATATTTGCATACAGTACTGTTTTCAATATTATTGTAGTTTAGTTACTAAATTGTTCTTATCTCAACCCAAGAGTCCTTTTTTCCCTTTACCCCTTTAATTCTCTCCCTTATCCTCAGATGGAGGGGGGGGGAATTGCGTGAGTGGGTGTGTGGTTTGGCCCCCTGACAAGGGTTTCATCACAACAGTGCTTTTATGAATTCATGTGGTAGTAAAGGCACCACAGCAGAAAAATTAAATAGCACTGAGTTATGGGATGTCATTGTAGGACTGATTTTAGAGAAAATAAAAATAAAGGCAAAACTGAATTAAATGGAAATAGATCAGCTGAAAGGTGTGTTTCCAGCTCTAAACTTCAAAAACAGCTTGAGGTCATCCAATTCTGAGTTTCACTCTGTAGAAATTATTTGTGTATTTGTGTATACATATATATTCCCTTCTGTTTTGTTTTATACTTCTGACATCAAACACCTATACAGAATTAAAGAAAGTAATCCCTATAACCAAAAGAAAACAGTGAGGTTTTACAATGAGGATGGCTTGAAATCCATATGTCTGTGTTTTATTTTCACACTTGCAAAAGAATAAAAAATAATCTTTTTAGTACTAAGCAGGAATTATTTAAAAACAAAAATAAAAACAAAAACAAAAACAAAAAACCCCCAAACAACTCAGACACCATAAAAACTGAGCACTGTCAATTTCAGACTTAGTAATTGCCTGATGATTGTTTCAACAACATTTTGCTTAGTACAGCCTCTGGTTTACCAGGCTAATAGAGATTAATTTGATTAATAAAGTGATTTCTTGCAGCAGGGTTTTGTGTTTTTTTTCTTTTTATTTTTTTGTTCAGATTGAATTTGGAACAAGCTAATGTAGATTTCATTGGACTACCGATTACATTTTCTTTCCAAATGAAATTATAAAGGAAAGGATTTAATTTACTAGCTTGAAAGATGACATGTCATGTACAATTTGTATGTTCCAAGATAACAGCTTCATGGGTAAAAATTAGTAAAATTACAAATGTTCTAGTATCGATGTGGAGAGACTATTCAGTGGAAGGAGATCAATAACATACTTATCTTTCAGTAAGATCTACAAAAACTCGCTGAAGAAGCACACAATCATAAACACTTAAATTAACAAAATTAAGCAAAGTAATCACCATTAAGAAGTGGGTGAAACCCAAAAGAAATTAGTTATTTTTAAGTTGTTGCTTTTAGTTCTGAAGGAGTAAAGTGCCAAAGAAACAAGACATGGCTTGTACTGAGAATCTTAAGTACTAGCAGCTGTGAATGTTTTTTGGAGACAAAGATGTCATCACACACGCACACTTGTCATCCCACGGCTCTGGCTTCATTTCACACATTCCTTTTATTTCTGTTTGCCTCACTTCCAGGTTCCTTTTCTTCCCTCAGAAGTCCTTCCAAATGTCATTGGCTACCTCTGCAGAGGTTCATCCACTGATTTTCGCTTGTGATTTTTCTGCATTGTTGATGTACTGGTTGTTATAACTCGTTGAAACAACAGAATTTAAACATTGCCTGCTGTAGAAATTTTCTTATAAAAGGCAGGAAATGCTGGACAAAAGTCAATCATTACAAGCAGAGTTTGAGTAGAATAAAAGGATTCATCCAACAGTCATTCACAGTTTCTGGAAAATTCATGATCGATATGATGATGTGCTGACATATCAGCAGTGGGAGGAACCTTTCATAGCTGAAATGTTCAAATGTGCGTTCATTAACAAATATGAATAAGATACGTCTGTTCTTGAACATGTTTTTTATCTGAGAACTGGGGAATTTACACTCCCGTAGGCTGAACTAGTCCCTTTGCAGAGGCCTAAGAAATGAAGGTGACTTGGTGTTCACCAAGTTCACCACGAGCCAACAATGCATCCTTGCTGCAAAACAAACTAATGCTATCCTGGGCTGTATTAGCAAAGTACTGCCAGGAGGTCAAGGGAGGGGATCCTTCTCCTCTTCTCAGCACTGAGGGGGCCACATCTAACCAGTACTGTGTCCAATTCTGGGCTTCCCAGTACAACAGAGACATGTACGTACTGGATGGAGAGAGTCCAGCAAAGGGTCGCAAAGATGACTAAGGGACTGGGGTATCTTTCCCATGAGGAAAGGCTGAGAGAGCTGGGACTGTTCAGCCTGGGGAAGCTAAGTAAGATGCAGAGAAGATACAGAGAGGCTCTGTTCAGTGGTGCCTAGTGACAGGACCAGAGGCAATGGGCACTATCTGAAACACAGGAGATTCCCTCTGAACATCAGGAAACACTTTTTCATACTGTGAGGGTGACCAAGCACTGGCACAGGTTTCCCAGACGGGGTGTAGAGTCTTCATCCTAGGAGAAATTCAAAAACTGTGTGGACGTGATCCTGCGCAACTGGTTCTGGATGGTCCTGCTTGAGCAGGTGGTTGGACCAGGTGACCTCCGGAGGTCCCTTCCAACCTCAACCTTTCTGTCCAGTGGTTACTTTTACTTCTGTTTAATATTTTTGAGTTTATTTCCATTACTCGCTATTGGTATTTAATGCCTGATAAAGATGTCTTGAGTCCACAGTCTTTAATAATGAACACATTAATCTTAGGCTTTCCCCCTGCTCCTTTAGTTCTTCCTTCTGGAAGATGGTCAATGTCCAAAGAACAGGAGAGATCACTAAGTTGTACATTTAGGCTGCTTAGAAGAAATTTTACTATACTTATACAAAATTTGTTAAAACTAAGTTTGATCTGTACCCAGTCCATCATATTGATCTTCTCACTGACAAAAGATGGAAAATAGCAAAATATGTGTATTAAAGCAACAACAAAAAACCACCCATATTTTGGATGAAATTGCCAAAAGACATTGAATGAATAGAAATTCTGGGACTAAGAAATTGAAGAATAATTGAACTATGTTGCTAAATATATGTTGACTCTTTCAAGAGACTAGCTGACAAAATAAAACTCTCATTTTTTCTCAATTACTGTTTTCCACACCTAAACTGACATGAAGCTGGACAAGAAAATATAAGAATGAGAGAAATTACTGCACTGCCACAAAGTTCAGTATTCTGTTGCTTAAGTATACAGCACAAGATAAAAAGCTTATGGGTTTTTTCCTCTTTTTTTTGTAAGGAGTACAGATAAGGAACCAGGTGTGTCTTTATTCTTCTAGTTTTTCACATCTATTCATTCATTGCCTTTAAGATGATACTCAGGATGACCCTGGAAGCAACATTTACTCAGGAAAGTATGAATTTTCAGAATATAAGTCCATGCTTGTTCTATAAAATGCAAGATAAATACTTGTAATTTACAGCACAAATATTAAAATTTTATTTCATATATCATGCCAACAATATCTACAAACATAATAAATATTCAGGACTTCTCTAAAGACTAGTGAGTGCATCTTCAAAAAAAAAACCAGAGAAATACAAGCCACAGCACTCCATGAAAATCCAACCAGGATTCTAGGCATCAAAGGCTTACTAAAATGCTTTAAAATACATGGAACAGTGACTTCTGATTCCCCATTATAAAGCATCTCTTTTTGAAAATCTCAAAGCATTTTAGGAAGGCTTTTAGTCCAGCAGTCAGTTACTGAAAAGACAATAGGCTAGAACACTGAGTCCTTAAAATCATCTTTGTAAAAGACGGAAGTTGTATAATGGATTTTCAAAGATGAAATCAGTACATGTAATTGCAAGCCTATAGAAAAGCAGAAGAAATGCAGTTTTCATGAGTTTTAGTTTTTACTTTATTTTCAGCATCAGAAGAAGCTGAGGCATATGGATGGGAAATCATATTCGCATAAGGAAGCACCATGAGGGATCATTGATTCTCATGAGAACATGCATGATGGACCTACTTTTATGCAAGGAAAAGAGAAAAGAAAAAAGAAGAAAGTCCTTCCACTTCACAGCATCATCCATGGTTTTCCCTTGAGACCCTTATCAGAGAGTGTTATATCTGTGTGAGGCTGAATGAGTTCTGCATTCCAGTTTTAAAGAAACTTATTTTTTCAAATCTGCCCACACATACTGACATGATTATTCTCAAACTGTTATGTGCCCTTCTTGTATTTCTCAGCACTGGGGCAATTCAGCTACATTGCCTAGACTGTTCTGAGGTTCACCATCAAATGTCTTTGGAAGAGAAGCTGTCAAGTGTTGTTCCTTTACTCCAGAATTTTTATAACTGGAAGAAGAGGGTGTCTTTTCTCAACCTTTCCCATTCTTATCTCAGTTATACCCTCTGTGAGAAGGAGATGAAGTTAGGAAGGTTGAGAAAAAGAGCATGCTTTGCAGGAATGGAACACTTCAATTTGCGGTTGGTTGGAAATTGCCTCTTACATTTTGGAAGACAGCTATAAAGCACAGTAGCTTGGAGAACTCTATGAGACAGTTCAAGCCTATTCTGCTGAATACAGCTGAACCACAAGGTCTACAGTAAGAATCCCAGTCTGAAGAGAGAGGTTCCAGAGTGAATGGTAGTGTGGCAACGGTCCTTGGACTTAGCAATTAAGTGAGTAGCCAGAAACAAAAAAAATGGTTAAAAGGGGAAAATTACTGAGCAGAAGAAGATGTCTGCTCAAATACTGACAGAGAAAGTGCCTGCTAGCCTGGGAACTGTTAGTCTGGGAACTAGGCCTGTGAACCAGAGGTATCCTTGAGAAACACAGATGGCATCTTTGAAGTACAGCTTGGTACTTAGAAACTAGTGACATCCTGAGATACCATCAATAAGTGGAAAAACAACTGTAACGGCAACTTAACATCTGAAAAAAGTGAAAAATTGTCTGGAAAAAATAAACATCCTGAGAAAGTAAGAACTGGAAACTGCCACAGGCTGCTCTAACTGAAAGAACAGGAAAACTGTCTGGAAAAACAAAAATTGGTCTGAAATAAGAGAAAACATCATCATCTATTTGCTACCACAAGTGAAATTAACAACACCCATTGCCTGCTTGAAGTGATGGTGTCCTATGCCCTCATACATGTCTATGATATAAAAATGACTTAATTTTCAACCAAAATGGAGCTTCTCTCTCTGAAAACTTCCCATGCTGCATGTACTTTTCCTTTCTCAAACAGGTTGAACTCTCTGCACAAACTTTCTAGGAGATCTTGGACACCTGCTGGGTAGATGTAGATTAGGTACTAGGAAGAAATTTTTTACTATGAGGGTGATGAGGCACTGGAACAGGTTGCCCAGGGAAGCTGTTGATGCCCTATCCCTGGAGATGTTCAAGGCCAGGATGGATGAGGCTTTGAGCAACCTGGTCAGGTGGAAGATATTCCTGCCCATGGCAGGGGCCTTGAAACTTGTTGATCTTTAAGGTCCCTTCCAATCCAAACCATGGGTTTGATTCTATGATTCTATGACTCCTGGTTGACTCAGAAGTCTGTGATATGAATCATCGTTGAAGTGAGACTGTGTCTGTTAATCTACTGGTCCCTCTCTGGGTTTACACTTCTGGGGTTTGGTCAGTTTCTTCTTCCACTTCTCAGATAGCTCCCCTGCTCTGGGCCTGGTTTGTCCTGCTCCTTGAGATGATTTGGTCCCTTCTGAAATCTGTCTGATTTGCTTGATACTGGTATTGTATGTCTATGTAAGTAATCTACCATAAGTATTTCCACTGTTACATTGTTGATAAGCTTACTTCACTAGTGGCAAGTTTGTAGTAACCTGTAATAGTATATACATACCTGGTTGTTACTGTTACATTGGCTGTTGCTATATAATTGATTATTTATATTATTGGTTGCTGATAGTAATTTATAACAACTTGATAAATATTTATTCACTTTATTCACTATAGTTATGTTTGCTAGTGTTGATTTCTGTGGTAGTATATTTGCTAGTGGTGATTTACATGGTATTTATGATTGTAATAAAGTAGAGAAATTTAGAGGAAAAAAGTTTCTGTGTTCTTGTGTATTACAGACTTCAATGAACCCACAGTCACAGTCCTCAAACACTCACAGGCCGGGTTATCCTTTAGGTTGTGACATTAATATGATACAAAGAAAAGAGCTGTTAGCTGTCTGAAAGCTAAAGTTTTGACCTGTATTGGTTTTGCAGCTTAGTGTCTTAAAGTTTTTATTCACATTTTTTGAATCCCTTTTTTTCTCCATTAAAATTTAAGACGATGAATTTGTCACGTATTCTTGGACATGATGACGAAGGCTTCAGGCTTATGATGTACTCAAACCCCAGCTCTCGCAATCTCTTATGGTGGTATGCATCTTTTGTACAGGAATGGATTTTGTCACGTGTTAATAATATGTATAATACTTATAATATTTTACAAAGTTTCTTATTCCCTTTACTTACTCTCAGTATAGGAAGGTGAGGATAAAAGAAAAGAAAGCAAAAAATGGCTCTAAGCACACATTTTGATAAAATCTTCCTATCCCTTATGTATCTTAAAATAACACGCGGTGTGTTACATGAGTTAAAACAACACAAGTAGAATAACATGGAAACCCGATTTGTCATCCATACTTAGTAGAAGAGTAGTGCACTGTTTGTAAGTCCTTTCCCAGACCTTAGTCACAACCTTAATGTTGTTGACAGACATTTGACACAACCCAGTGCACTCTACCATTCCAGAAACTCCCACCAAGTGGGAGTAAACTAACTGGAGCTGTTTCTGTAGAGTTCACAGAGTATTTTACTATCATGTGCCACAGAAAACAACTGTCAAGGTCATGAGGTTTATATTTCCACTGTTACTGATAAAGAGGACATATCTGAACAGAACACAAACAAACATGAACAATAAGCAATAGATAATCCATTTCAAACAAAAAATACACATTTCAAATTAAAAGCTTATGATGCGTACATAGAGTCTGAATAACAAGGGATGAAAACTCAGAGTATTATGGTGCTGCTAAGAAAACGACTCATCTCACCTTAATTTGTACACAAAAAAATATCAGATCAGTTTAAAATATATACTGGTATTGACACTTGTTAAAGTAAAACCTGGCGTTGATCACTGAAATTAAGTTCTCGTCACATTGAATATCAACAGATATGCAATGAAAACCTAAACAGCAGTTCTTAATAATGGATCTGGCAAACCAAGCAAAGAAAACAGTTTCAGAACTGCAGCTTCTTGTTGGTTTGCTGTTTTAACTTCTCAAACAACTGAACTGCAAATGTCAATGTTTTCTCATTACACACTTGAAGGAAAAATCCCAATCAATTTCTTAAAGTGAACAGTTGCCTGCACAAACATTACTTTTTAAAGTATTCTTTCGACTTAACAACAAATTAGCCCTTAATAATTGTCTTGCAATTCATTTTTCAAAGCCTTTGGTTACTGTGATTATTCTGGCATCAGTATGCAGTTTAACACGACAACTGTAATGTTTATATTATTTTTTCCAGCACATTGGATTAGTACACTGATTTAATCCATAGCCAATTCAAAAAGAAAACTAAAGTCAGTGCTACAAATGTTATTCCTAAGTAATATGCAATATTCTGGGCACATACAGATGATACCCATTCCACAGATTTCATGACTGTGAAGTTGAATTATAATTAGTTCCCTGACTGAAACAAATAGTTGCTATTCCTCCCTACTTGCATATTATTTTTATGTGGAACTTGAAAAATAATGGCTTTAACAGAGAAAGCTAAATGTGAGGTTTTGTCCTAAAAAAGAAAATCTAACAAGACAGAGCAAATACAGAGAGAAAATATCTTAACTAGAGAATACAATCGTGAACATGATTATAGAATAGCAGGTCCTGCTGCACAGTGCCTGAGGCGTCTTGGTACCTTAGCCTTAGTAATGCTAAGGGCATGCTATTTGCAGATCTCTAAGACCTCAGCTATGCTGCTGTAGAAGTGCTTTACTGGAGCCTCTGTGGTTTTGTTTTTCCTTTTTGTTCCCGCACTGTTGTTCTCATGTTGTTGATCCCATGGGCTTCCACCTGCCAACCCCAATAGTGCTGCTACAGTGGATTCTCTGGAGTGACAATCACTCCTCTTCACACCCCTATTCTTTCCTTATTTTGCAGATTTTAGGCATTTTGGGTTTTTAACTAATTTTTTCCTAATATAGAGAAAACCAAACAGTGTACAATAAAATACACAATAGTTCTTTAAGTGCTTGACCAACGTTATCCAATAATACGCATACACATACACTGAAGCTTGATAATCAATATGCAATACTTGCCCCTGGTTGGTATGCACCAACCTGTGCTAACAGCATCACAAACAGGAACAAACAATAGGGAGTTAGAGAGGGTCATGACAAAAAGTATATAGCACTAAGGGCTAAAGGTAAGGCAAAAAATTCCTCCTCATCACCTCTTGCACTGGACAGAATGCCCTTCAGAGGAGGGGGCTCACCTGGGACCCTGTCGCTGCTCTTGCAGGTCAGCCACTGGTAAGAGTCTGCATTTTCACTTGCCCTTGCTCTTGCCTGTTTTCTTCCCCTTTTCCTCTCTCAATTTCCCTTTTTTGTTCTTCCTCAAGTGTAATTTTCACTGTTAGAGTTATCCTGTCAGCTGTTGCCCCCACTAATAAATCTGTTGTGAAACTGCCTCAACTCTTTTTTGCACAGGTGTTGAACTCAAGAATGTTTGAATTTGGTAAAATCACATGACAAAATCCCATTTACTTCCTGAATCAGTTTTGAATCTCTAGTCTTCTCCTTGGAAATGTTTGATGTTCCTTTGACAGTACACATTTGAAAAATCAGTCTGCAAATAAAGAAGAATCTTCATAAACAGGGAAAAGAGAGGGAAAAAATAAGAAATATCAGAACAAATTAGTAACTAGAGAAAGCTAACTGAAAAAAAAATTAGATTAACTTAAAGCATGTGATTTGTGGCTACTAAAATCTTAGATTGTTTTTATGACATACTGATTTTTAAACCAGTCGGCTGCTCAAAGAGAGAAAAAAACACCACCAGATCCATCTCCAAATGACTTTTATTTTAAGCTTTCATTATCATACTGACTGTGATAAAACCTCTTGGTGACCATTTCTTTGAATAATAACAAATGCAGTGTTGAATTAAAGACTACAGTAATACAATATTTTTCTCATATGACACACCAGAAGTATGTTTCCCTCTGACAGTACTTAAAATCATCTAAACCAATGAAATTTTAGTTTCACCTAAAAATAGTTTGTTGATAAAGCAAATATTACTGTTTGTATGTTTTAAAACAAATGTTTTCTGTTTTGGTCACCTTTCAAGGTTATTATTAAGCCTGGTCAAAACCCAAATTATTTTCCAAGGTTCAAAACAGCAAAGATTATGGAGCTGCTCAGTTTTGGTTGCAAGCAGAATCACTCAAAGATAATGTGAAGACAATCTTCATGTTATCATATGAGGGATTGTTTGGAGAAAGCTCTGAACCCTTGTTCATAGCTGGAAATTATGGTCAGGTGCCATTTCCCCTTGTTCGCTTAATTTGCTTCTGTGTACTACAGGGATATGGCACAGGTAGGAGGTCCTGGTCCACTGTTTCTAACAGCACAGTCATGTAGCCTCAGTGAACAAAAGCCCTAGGAATAGAAGCAGTGTCATCCTCTTATTTTTTAAAATTGGTGTAACTAAGATGCATGTAAATAAATACTAGGCAAAATAAATAAATAATAAGGATATGAAAAAAAAAAGAATGTGATGAAGAGTAGACAACATGAATGCACCAAGAGGGAGTCACCCTTGGCCAATCTGCTTACCTCCTGTGAAGAAATGACTGGCTTGGTAGCTGAGGAAAGGGTAGTGGATATCGTCTACCTGGACTTCAGTAAAGTCTTTGACATTGCTTCTTGTGCTTCTCATAGAGGAGCTGATGACATACAGGCTGGAGGAGAAGATAATTAATTAAAAATTGCCTGAATGGCCAGACCTAGAGGGTGTTGATCGATGGTGATATCTAGTTGGAGGCCAGGGAGTAGCAGAGTACCCCAGGAGTCAATACTGGATCCAATACTGTTTAACATCTTCATTAATTATCTGAATGATGGGGTGGAGTGTACACAAAACTGGGAGGAGTGGGTGACTCAACAGAGGGTTGTGTTGCTGTCCAGACAGACCTTGATGGGCTGAAGCAAGCAGCCAACAGGAACTTTGTGAAGTTAAACAAGGAAAAGTGCAGAGTACTGCACCTGAGGAGGAACACCCTGCGCACAAATGTTTGCTGGGGCCCACCCATCTGGAAAGCAGTTTGGTAGAAAATGCCCTGGAGGGCCTGATGGACACCAAGTTCACCACGAGCCAACAATGCATCCTTGCTGCAAAAAAAACCTAATGCTATCCTGGGCTGCATTAGCAAAGTACTGCCAGGAGGTCAAGGGAGGGGATCCTTCTCCTCTCCTCAGCACTGAGGGGGCCACATCTAACCAGTACTGTGTCCAGTTCTGGGCTTCCCAGTACAACAGAGACATGTACATACTGGATGGAGAGAGCCCAGCAAAGGGCTGCAAAGATGATTTAAGGGACTGGGGTATCTTTCCCATGAGGAAAGGCTGAGAGAGCTAGGACTGTTCAGCCTGGGGAAGCTAGGTAAGATGCAGAGAAGATACAGACAGGCTCTGTTCAGTGGTGCCTAGTGGCGGGACCAGAGGCAATGGGCACTATCTGAAACACAGGAGGTTCTGTCTGAACATCAGGAAACACTTTTTCATACTGTGAGGGTGACCAAGCACTGGCACAGGTTTCCCAAGGGGGTTGTAGAGTCTCCATCCTAGGAGAAATTCAAAAACTGTGTGGACATGATCCTGCGCAACTGGTTCTGGATGGTCCTGCTTGAGCAGGTGGTTGGACCAGGTGACCTCCAGAGGTTAGTTTCAACCTCAACCTTTCTCTGATCGTGTGGCAAAGTTGCAGAATACCTAACAATTTCTGGATACAATTCAGGAATTGATGTGGGTCAGAGGCTCTTCCAAATAGAGAGTTTATATGTGACGACCTTTTTTTGGAAGATAAGTGAATTTAATAATACTGGTGTGAATCATTCCAGGCCACCCAACCTCATCTCCTCACTGGCATTTTACCTCACTAACGTAGATGAAGTCTTAAAATTTGTCTTATTTTAGCCAAAAAAAACCTTACTCTAATGCAAAATATATAGGAGGTGGGCAAGGAGAGGAAGACAAGCTTCTCTATAGCAGATTTTTCTTCCCTGAACTTATTATAGAAATACAAAATCAGTATCTGCATCATGAGGTGGTCCTTGTCTACTTCTGTAACCACAGCCCATGAAGATAACCTATATGCTTGTCAATTTCTGCAGTGAACATACACCAGAGACACTGTTATAAATTTCTAGCCACCTTTTATGCCCACACAATGGAGACTTGGTAGCAGTTTCTGGCATTGGTACTGGACTTGCACATCCAGCAAACTCTTAATGTAATACACTGGTGCAAGTGTTTTATATGGATTCCAGTAAGAAAGGCACTCAGGCTCTGCCAGATATTGATTAAAATATCATTTATTGTATATAACAGGAGAGGAAAAAGGGGGATAGCAAAGATAATCTTACAGCCCTTCAAATGGTGGAAACCCCAAGTTCTACAGCATCGGACAGTACCCTAGTAGTCAGAGCATGTCATGCTTTGCAGATGCTTCCTGTGCTGAGGTTTGGCAGAACTGCTGTCTTTAGAGGTTTTATAGGATTTTCTTATTGATAAACAGCTTTATTCATCATTTCTACTGTCAAGCCGAAGAACATTTTATGTAAACAGGCTGCTTAGCTTCAAGATAAAGGCCAGGGGCCAAGAGTGAGCTGCATACAGGCTTCCCTGTTATGATTCATTAGTTTAGTTAATGTGGAAGTCAACTAATGTGTACGACACAGCACAGCCCCGCACCCATTCAGGTCAACTGGTATGGGGATTATTCACTCATTGATGCACGGTAGTGTTCTTGTTAGGACAACCATACCTTAGTTTAGCTATTGCTTTCTCCTGTAATATAGTGTTCAACATTGTCAAACAGTAGTCAAACACTGTCAAACAAAGTCAAACAACAGCTCAATGCCAAGGATCAGTGTCGCAGAGTAACCAGTATAACTGTTTGTAGTGGTGAGGGATGCACTGAAGAGATGGATAAAGGGAAGACTGAGGTTAAAGGCTGCAGTTCAGCAACGGCTGGGGAAGCTGCATTCCTAAGATTTCTGCCCCTCCAAGACAAATTTCCAACCGACTTGTCTTGACTTCGTCCCTGGGGAAAACAAAGTGCAAAGGTTTGAGGGGATATTGTATTTTGGGACTGGACATTTAGAAAGTGTTCACTTGTTCATTATTTGAGGCATAATTTTAGCTTTTCATGCATGCTGAGATGTTACCTAATTAAAAATTATTCATGAGCTGGAAGAAGAGGAACATTGCATGACCAAATCCTATCAACCTTTGGAGGCAGATTTCCTACTTCCTTACATCTTAATGTTAACAAGGGAGTATATATGATTAAGAATTTAAATACAGAAATGTTTAAGAGTGCCACAGCATTGATCTGCACATGATATGAACTACCACAGAGAGCACCTGTTGTGTGAGTGGCACAATTAAACCAAGTAATGAGTGTAAATTATCCTCCCACATCAAGAAAGGAGTGCTGGGGTTAATAAGATGGAAAAATGTATGAAATCTATCCAAATTAAAGGCATTCTATAATTAGAACCTTCCCTGCTGCATTATTCATTATAAAAGAATTAATGGGGAAGAAACGCAGATTTTTCTAGATGAAAAAAATATTTTAATTTATTTCTGTATCCATATAAATTATACAACTTATGAATTAGTTCATAATGTGTTACTTATCATGGCAGTCACGACATTACTCCAGTGCCAGGATGCTGAGGGCACCACCAGCCCTGACTATCGCTGCCCAGCTACTCCCTGGTGCTCCCCCTACCCTGCCTGTGGCCCAGGAGCTAATTTCATCTTCCTGGGGAACGCCTTCCATCCTGTCCACAGCCTAGTGTCTGGGCATGAAACACCTGGTGACTGGCTGGCACCTCAAATTCAGCTGCTGACTTGCATCCCTTCTTTCTTCAGTGCATGAAGGACTTCAGTGTTAATACTGTTACTCCTTAAAGAGAATTCTTTAGCACATCTATTTAGCTTAATGAAGTCCCTGACCGGTTTTGTATCTAGGTTTTTCTGAATTGTGCTGTGTCATGGTTTAGAAAGGCCACAGGGACAGTTCTTTGTTAAACACCTGGTGGGCTGAAGCAGGGACAGGGAAGGTTTCACTCACCACTTAGGGTCATGGGCAAGAAGCCAACATGACTTGTGAAGAAGAACAACAACAACAAACCAAATCGAATTAAATTTATTAACTATTTACAACAAGAAGCAGGATAATGAGAGAGAGAAACTACATCTTAGAAAGGCACTTCTCCCCCACCCCTCCCTTCTTCCCAAGGCCCAAAGGCTTTGTTCTGTACCTTCCCCCCTGTCAGCGGCACAGGGGGGACAAGGAATGGGAGGTGCAGTCAATCTGCCCCTTATTCCTTCTCAGGGCAGGGTTCCTCACTGTCTTTCCCGGCTCCAGCATGGGGTCCCTTCTCATGGGGAGAGTCATTCTCAAAAAAAAACCTGCTCTAGCGTGAGTCCTTTTCCACACAGGGCCATGACTGCCCTGCTCTGGCGTGGGCTTCTCCAAAATTTCAACGTGGGGTCCTCCACGGCTGCATCTTCTCATGGGCTGCACCAAGGGACAAACCATGCGTCACCACGAATCTTCACCACGCTGAAGAGGAAATTCTGAGGGGAACCTCCTTTCCTTCTTGCTCTTTTCTCTGACCAAGTGTCTGCACAGCCATCCCTCTCAAAATTATACTTCTCTTTCTGCCACAGGTCTTTCATCGGCTTCCGAGAAGACAGACTCTCGGGCAAGCCATGGCGGAGGTGTGAGCTATGGCAGGTCAGTTTGCAGAAGCCGGGCAGGCATCTGGACAGATGGGCCATCCGCCTGAGCTGGGCCCTGCCTGGGGCAGCATCAACCCTCATCTTCTGTGTCCCCTCTTAAATATGTTATTCGCAGAGGTGCCGATTGTCTCAGCCCTGGGCTGGGGTGGGTCCAGCCTGAAGCTGGGGAAACTTCCAGCAGTTTCTCTCAGGAGCTAGCTTGGTGGTACTCCTTTCCCCACCCCCCCCGGCTGCTAAAACCTTGGAGCCAGAGATGGGGGTGAACCCTTAGCAGTTACTTACAAGGACCACCACTGCAGCCCCTCCCTTGCTGACAGCAGAGCTGGAGTCCAGGGAAAACTTTAGCAGTTACTTACAGGAGCCATCGCTGTGGCCC
>WKFP01014261.1:496404-511974 GCA_011057875.1 Pterocles orientalis
TAATTCTATGATTCTATGAGCTTTCAAAGGTGATGTTTCTAGCATTTTCTGAGGACCCAACTGTTTTATATGTAATTGGGGAGGGGACAAAACAACAAAACACACAAACCTAAATAAATAAAAAAAACAAAAAAACAACCCTGAAATCCAAAACTCCACTGTAAATTTTGTGTGGGGTTTTGAAAGTATTGTTGTATTTTGTGGTCTTTTCAGTTAAAAGGAAGGACATAATATGTCCTAACGTATCACATATTCCAACATTTCTGGTGTATAGTATTGGTCTAAGTATGAGAAAACAGCATGAGAAAACAGCATAAATAAACAATGGTCAAAAATAAATGAAAATTAAGACAAAAAATTTCTACTTTACTGCAAGAAATATACTATTGGAAGCCACTCAGCCTTGCAAACAGACTGTGTTAATGTGTTCAGAGTTAGCAAAGAACAAATGTACAGGTCATGTCAAACCACATTAAATTGTTTGTTACAAGCTAAATGAATGACAATAAAAGCTTTAGAACATTTAACGCTTGAGAAGATTTTCATCTAATTTCTTTCCTACTTTTCTATTTGGCAGAATGACAGCCTGGTTCATTACTTTCTTCCTCAACACCTTTGCCTTGTGATGTGAGACAGAGCTATTTAATAAAGGTCAAACAAACTAAGAACTGTGGACATTAGGTCTGAGTGTGGATTTGACAAATTCACAAAATAATTCTGCAGTGAGCTTTTCATTGGTAAAACTGAGAAACAACAACAACAAAAAAGTGTTTACTTATCAACCCATATAATTCCCATAATTCGCTACTTTCTTCAAAAATTAGCATTAGAGTAGTTGGTTTTAGAAGAGCCCATACTAACAGCAGTTTATTTAAACAAGTGGAAAGAGGGCTGGGCAGACTGCACCTCTGGGTTTTCAGTTCAGAAATGTACTTCCATTGTATCTGTCATACAAACTCTTAAACGGATATTGGTACTTCATATAAAATGTTGAAACAGTGGGTTTTAATTACCCTTTTTATTTTATTTTTCTCTGCAGATTCAGCCTACTGGGATTGTACACTGTGTGTCATTCCCAGTGACTGATGTTTTGATGATTGTTGATATGCAAGGTTTTCCATTAAGCCATGTCTTGCATGAATTTAAGTGCACTGATGAGAGCTGGAATTATATCCGTGATTACCCCAATGGTATACTATGTCTTTTTGCTAAATGCTTCACTAAATGGAGTGACATTGGATACTCTCTAAATTCCAATAGACACAACAAATCCCATTCTTCACTTCTCTTTTTATTTAATTTTCAGTACATTTTGTTGAGGTGCCTATTCCTGTAGGCACCTCAACCAACCATTTTGGATGTTGCAGTAATCAAGATTTTTCCAGTCAGGTGAACCTTTTAAGTGTTATCTTCTCAACAATTTTTAATGTCTATCATTCTTCTGTCTTTCTGTGTAACTGAATATTAAAGCCATCCTAATGTTATGTTAATTAGATCGTCACAGTCCAATCTGAAATATTAGAGTTCCTTTCAGGAGAGGTCTCTATGCAAGTACTATGCAGAGGATATCATAATTAATTTCATAAAGCACCATACCTCATCTTTATCTATACAGAAGTACTAAACATTTGAAACTGTTATAGCATGACCAGGATGCTATTCTATTATTTACTTTAGTTCGTGCAATTTATAAAGGAACTTAAGACCTGAATTAAAAGATTTGCCTGTTTTTTGTTTAGACAGTTAAATAATAAGATTTTAGGTACTTAAATTTGAATTGGCAGTCTCATCTTAAGTTTTACCATTGTTCTTTCACAAACTGTATAAAAACAAAGGCATCTTTTCCCTCATGAGAAAATTTTGCAGACTTCAATAACATAGCAAAAACACACAGTCAGTACATGCACAGCAAAAACAGTGAAAGATTTAATAAATTCCATCTGTTATGCAGTTTATCCAGTAATTTTCTACCTGACATCTTCTAGCACATTCTGTACCAGGAGGATAGAGGTGCAGGGTTCTTTTTAGATCCCTGTAAAAAAAGTGCAACAGCAAATATGGTAATAAAATTGCTTGATTAATGAGATAGAAATAGAAAAAGAAATAGAGATAGCGAGTAAGTCTTCCATCCCTTCATATGCTGGGAACCCCATTTTCATGAAACATTGAATGAACCTCAGGTGGACAGCCATGGCATGCTGTGCAGAGTCCATACATGGGAAGTTTCTTCTTCCCTACACAGTGGGTCCTCGTATCTAGTACAACAAACAAAGCTATGTATCTTTTCTTGACAGGTAGGATTGTTATTTCTTCATGTCCACCAGAGGAAACCTACCTGCACTTACCAGAATATTCCAGCAGAATCTCTTACGTTGTTTTATATATATGTATATATATATATACACACACTGTGGTCATTCATGCTGACATATGGGTTTCTCAAGCCCTAAATACAAGATTTAGTATGGCTGACATGGCTTGCTCTGTGTCTCTAACTCCTCAACCCAAATATTTTCCACAAGGCTCCCAATACACAGCATCAGTAAACACAGATTTTTTTTTCCAAGTATGTAATCCATGTGCCTATTTAAAAGTAAAGCTGAGATGGTATCTCACATATAGTCTTTAGAACTTTTGTTATAAGCCCTGAATTACACACCACAGGGATGTACTGACTTCTTTGAAAATGTTCCCAGTATTGTTCATGTTCATTGGCCTCACTCCACAAACTGCAAAAGCGTCTCAGGTTTTCTAGGAAGACACTTTCATGATAAGAAAGAAAGGGAGGCTACTAATTGTGAGTCATACTCTTCAATTACGTTTTTTTTCTGATGGTCCAATAAAAGTACCACAAGGCAGTGGGTGGAGAGGAATTTTGGCACTAGTGTTCAAAATATAAGACATCTGTTCTTGACCAGTGAAATTCTTTATGGCAGCTTATTCTTTTTCTGAAAGATTTTGGAACATTCCAAGTTATTAATTATTATTTTTCTATTTCCAGCTTCCTTTCCAAACACACAATGAGATGCTTAACAACTTTCTAGAAATAAAACTTTTTTGGAGGTAGAGATACACAGGGAGTGGACCCTCATCAAATTTGGGAGGGGGGGGCATCAATACACTTGAGGCCAGGGCTAATATTCAGAGTGATACTGTCAGGCTGGAGGGATATGGCAAAAGGAATTTTGTGACAACCAAGACCGGCTAGAAGTCCTGCATGCATGAAAGGCTATCACCCTGCAGTGGTGAAGGCTCAGGTCAGAAGGACACAGGAGCAGCTCTGTGGGAAAGGCCTGGAGAGTGGCAGGCAGCAAGTTGAATGTGAGCCCATGTTGTGCCTTGGCTGTGGTGAAGGTGAACAGTATCATAGATATCCTGGCCTTAGGAACAGGAGCACAGCCAGTAGATGGAGAAAAGTGACTCTTCACTTTTTCTCAGCGCTCATTAGACCACGTTTGAAGTATCACATCCAGCTTTGGTCTCTCCAGACTCAGGTTACTCAGCCACTTAGAAATGGCATTCAGTGCAACCTTCAACATCAATCTACCAGTGTTTTGTAGTAAAGTAAAATCTCAGTGGCGCTGTATGCCCATGTCTAGGTCGCTGAGGTGAGCCTTTGATCTTCACTAGCTATGACAGGAGTTTAGACACTTGGCTATCACATAGACACCACGCTCAGATGTCTTAATCTGGATCTGTCCCATTCTAGATGTTTCCTGAATAGGTGCAATCAGGCTGTGAGTTTTAAAAGCTGAAGAACTAAAGGAGAAGACAGACAAAGCCCACGTTCACACTGTGGAAGCAGTCACAAGTGGAGGGGGGGTGTATGTGTGTGTGAAAATGCCTCATGGGAACCCTACATGAAGAGCTGAGAACACTTAAATATCCGCCCACTTGGTCTTGCTGTATTGAGGAGTAAAATTTGAATGAGTTTACTGATCTGGACCATGTTACTGACAGAAAGACTGAAATTTTATCTGAATGTGTTTAATAAGTTTGTGAGTATGTAGAAGAGAAGGTGGTTAGCAGTGTGTAAATGACACTAAACTGCAATAAAGTGAAAAGATCAATGTTGCTTGAGAAAGATAGCCTGCAGAAGTGAAAAAAATAATAAGTTAATACTAAGATTCATCTGGTAAAATAGATGTGACTTTTCTTCTGAGAAAATATTCAAAAATCCATTAATGCAATTACTTCTGTGTGGGAGTAACTATAACAGACTTCTAATGGGCACAATGATACAGCTTTAAAATGGACATTTAATAGTTAAAAGTATCTTTTCCAATGATGATAAATATATGCAAAAGCACACAGTCACAGGGAGATAATGCAAAGATAATTATGATTCATGTGAACATGGAATATCACTGTAATTGCATATTACATGTTGCTGAAAGATAATTAGTCCAGTGAGAAATTTTAGTATGGATTAGATGTGCTGGAAAAATTGCCTCAAAATTAGAGAACAAAGACTGGGTCTCTCTGCCCAAATACCATTGATATTTTGAGGATCAGTGGATATGGACATCTGTCGTTCAAAAGCTCCTCTGAGAAACTCAGCTTAAAGATGTCTTGGATGTTTACGTAAAGGCAAAAGAGGAACAGAGTTGTAATCTGTCACCCAAGATAGAGAGAATAATTATCCACAAATATAAAGCACTATTAGAAGAAAACATTAAGGAATAAAATGCTTAATATGATAAACAAATACTATTTCCAGACAGTGCTTGCTGGTATGTGGAAGAGAAAGAAGACTTTTAATCCTGCACCCTATTAAACATTAAAAATACAATTTCCAGCAAAAAAATATAAATCCTGCTCTAGCAATAAAATGTCTAAAATACTGCAATAGGTCTTTTCTGCTTCTAGTCTTACATTCCTGTGGTTCAGTACTCTTTTAGGAATAACATTTCAATTATATTCGTATGGTAGTTACTCAGATGGAAAAGTGAATGAAAAGATTTCTAACTGGATAAATATGATAGTATCATATTGCATCTACAGTTAAATATTGGTAATTCAAAACTGTTCATATGCCAATATTTTCATCCAAAAGTAAAAAAACCCCAATTATTACTGATACTCTTATGGCCCACTTTTGAGGTTAAAAGCTACAGTTTTCATAATATGTTCTGTTTATTTGCATGATTAAGGCCATGGAATAAGCTTACTGTCCCAGCTTTTAAGCATTGCTGCATTTTTAAGCACCACAGTCTCATGAACAGCCATAAACTTCAGCTGGTTAGGAGTATGTAGAAGACTGGCTGTTCTAACCATGACAGCAGTCAAGTTTGCAGTTTCAGAGGAGGGAAACTCAAACTCTTTTGGTCAATTCATAGTCAATTGCTTCAATTTTCCCTTCTCCTTTTGAAGAAATGTGAGCCTTAAGGAATACAAGAGATAGTTGTCTTTGTACTCTTCTAAGTACACAATGTATGTCAGTATGGATATTTCTCTTTTTTGTAGAAATAGCTTCTGGAGGTTTTGCACCCAATAAACTTCTTTTACATGAGAACTTTTTGCTGGCTCAATGGAGTGAGAATATATGATTGCTGTAAGAAGGTATGCCACCACTCCCAGTGGTAAACACACTAACTTGTAGAGTTGCACTAGTAATTTGTTAAAACAAAAATGAAGTCTTTGGCTATGCCTATATCCAGAATATATGAGCCTATAAATTTTCAGTGGAACCATCGTGAAGAATCTATCTGGATAAAGATTTTCCACATCCTTCTTGATTATGCTAAAAAAAACTATTGGGAAATTTTTTATTGACATTGAATTGCATTGTATTGTATTGACAATATATTGATATTACTCACTTTGTAGAAACCTTAAAATTAAAGCAGCTTTATTTTATTTTCCTTTGCTAACTGCGTCAGACATAAACATCTCTGGTGAGAAAAAGTTGTTACAAATAAACCTAGCCAGGCAACTAAGTTATATTTTCAGTTATTTTTTTGTCACTAGCAGAGGGTATAAGGCATTACAGGTAGGTTGAGTAATTTGTTGCCCAGCTGTACCACTGCTAAGAGCAACACAGGAACTCAACAAGCAATTTTCAGCCAAGCTGAATGACATGTGGAAGAGTTTGGGAGGAGTCCACGCTGTATGTCCCTTGGCTCAAACATCCAATTTTACAAAGTATGTCAAGCAGAAGACTTTATGTCTCAGAAATGTAAGCAGTTTGTCCTATAGTACATTGACTCGTAGAGTCAAAGGCCAAAAGGGAACCACAATTTCCATCTGTATACTTTAGGCTGTTAGGCATGCTCTAGTTCTTCCTCGAAACAGAGCAGTTATTAAAAATGTGTAAAGTACAACTTTGCAAAAAAGATATAATAATGCAATGGTCAAAATTTGATCTAGTTTTGGATAAATAAGAATCCATCAATCAGAAGTGATTTCTCTTGTCAATTTTCCAGATAAAGTAAACATTGTGAACATTTATGTCCATGCCACGTTAGCAGAAAAGACAAAGGATTAAATAACTTATCAGTGTGAAAAACACAGTGTATTAATGGGATTCCTAGACAAAAAGTCCATTTTGGTTTTGGTGGGGGTTTTTTATGTTTCTCCTGAGGAAATAATGTTTCCATGCTCTGAAAGCAGAGTTTTGTAACACAGGAGAGAAAGCTTTGGTGCTGCTGTCAACACTGATGAAGGAGAATAAGGAATTTCACCTTCAAAGCCAAGAGGGAGATGAATAGGTAGTGAAAGCATGGATAAATGAGAAACCAATGCAGTCATACAAACACTCATCCTAAAAGGCCTGACAGCAGCTATTAGGATTCACCCCACAGTTCTCATTTTCACACAAGCAGTGTGAGTGAGCAATGAAGCCTCATGTAACAAGTTATCGATGCAGCCTTCAGGCATGGGCTTCACAAGCAGCACATTGTGTATTATGGATTACCATTGTGATGGCTCTGATGTGAATTCCAATAAAATGTATCCTGGAAAATAAAAATCTCCTGTCAAGGATATCCCACAGCAATAAGTAATTGTCAGATTAGGTCATTTGATATTGCTTTTCCTCAATTTTATGTCACAATCCTCTACTGATATTGCAAGAATATGCATGGCGATATGCATTTTGGAGGCCAACTCTCAGCAGTCAGTCATGCTAAATCAGCAGAAAACTTGACCCTTTATTCTTTATAAATATTCTAGCTGGTTGGCTTGACCTTCCTGTGGTGATCAGGGTCTTAAGTAGCAATTCTCTTATTTGGCAAGATAGGAAACCAGAAGGATGAAGAAAAACTCTACAGAATAAAGTTACAGTAGGGACAAGATCTCAACTCCAGTACCATCCTACCTAACTGGCCATTCTTTTTTCTTTTTTTTCTTTTTTTTTTTTCCTTTTCTTTACTGTCAGGCTTATTTAACAAAAAAACCCACAAAGAAAATTCAGTTTTTGATTTTATTTCCACTAGCACAATAACTACTTCTCATGCTATAATTACTGTGAGGTCTATTTCGTCAGATGTTTGGCACACCATAGCTTTTGCACACATGTAGGATATTTTTTGAACCCGATTAACAGTAAGACACAGCCCTTGAAGCCCCATTTGACACTAAGGCAATGACAGTTATTAAATAAGCCGTGCAGGGTCGGTTGAAATGGAGAGATGAACTGCAAGAAGTCACACATTAATAAGAGTTTCCTTTCGAGTACCTCAGCCCACTTGTCTCTGTGTCTCACTGACTTTTCAGAGGAGGTTGTTGCTGCATGATTGGACTCTTAATGCTTCCTTTCTATTTGTGTTCCTCTGAAGCCTGAGACTGAGTCGTAAAAAGTCTTTCTTTTTCCAGAAGGGCGTTTGAACAAGACGTTACTGGGACTCGATTAAAAGAAACGGAACTGAGACCTAACCCTAAAGTAGTTGCATCAGAAGAAAAGAAGCACATGAGGATTACTGGAACCACAAGCACCACTGAACAACTTGAACAGACTTTTCTAGAATAAGGTCCTTACAGCTGTTCTGCATATGTCTTTCTCTCAGACTTTTAGGTCTGCTCATACAGGCTTGTGCAAAGACATCTCAATGTTAATCAGCTTCAAGAGTATCCTCTTTAAGTTTTTTTCTACCAATTTGTGAGTTATGTATGTATCTTCCTTTTTTTCGGGAAAATTTCTTATTCCAATTGTGGATTTTTTTATTAGCAAATAAAACGAAGGTATCTCAGTCATCTAATTGCCAGACATATAGACTCAAGTGCCCCTTGCCAGTAAAGTAGAGCCTCACTAAAACTAACTAACTAAAGGCAATAGCATTTCACTTTGATAATTCTCAGTGTTGCTTCAACATAAGTAATAGGAAGAAGAAGAGGAAGAAGAAGAAGAAGATGAAGAAGAAGAAGAAGAAGAAAGAAGAGGAAGAAGAAGTTATCTTGCAAATAGTTTTTTAGCCAGCTTGTTTCGTAGCCATAGCCTATTGACTTAGGCTGATGATGATTTTTTCTGCTAAACACTCACCACTCAAACTGCCAACACAGTGTTTTGTCCAAATTGCCTCAGTGCATACCAATAGCCCCATTAATGAAAATATATGTATGTCCTCTCACAGCTGAATTCCAGATAGCACACACAAATATCCATTGTCAAAGTAACAGAAAAGCTGTGCGTTGAAACTGTGAATAAGGGGACTAGCACACTGTTTGCTTGTCCTTGTTTTTCCTGCTTTTTTTCACATTAATTGTGTTTCAGAAATTTTTAAGCATTAGGAAATTATGCAGTTGGATTTCACTTTGATTCTTTCAATTTTCAGCATTTAAAAATGCTTTATCACATTATTCTACTGCCTGAAGGCTTTAAACTGACAAGATTTTTTTTATTGTGAGACACTGACATTAACATAAAGGATCAATTTTCACCCCTTTTTGCAATTGTAAACAATTAATACACAGAATAAATTTAAGATGCATAAATATCCTCTCTCTAACAGAAGTTTACAGAAGTGTAAAAAAATTTCTCCAGTGAAGTCAGTGAAGTTGTATTATTCTAAAAGCAAATTAAATGCAACAAGATTTTCAACCTCAGATACTGTAACCTTGATAAGAATTAGCAGTTTCATCTTAGTGGCTTTCTTTTTTCATATATTTAAGATATTAGTGTTTATTTCTGCATGACCTGGATTATCCAACAGGCCATGAACAATGTGATATACAGTACTGCTTTTGTGCCAAGTGATATGTTTCATTACTGAAATATAAATACTTGCAGAACCAACCAGATACAAGTGGGTGAGTTTTTTAAGCAAGGTATCAGCTGTTTCATGTTTATAACAATTCAGTCTTTTGAAAATCACACCTGTAAGATAAAAAGGCTATGAGAGTCACATGACTAGAACTGATACAATTTCTTTTATGTTTACATGTAGGAACAATTATATAATGTAATTAGATTTTAATAATTTAACCATTAGGAGCGATGAAGATGGTGATTTAAATATCTAATATCTTTCCAATATTCTTGGAAATATTCTGTGACTTAAAGCTCAAAGATAAAGTTTTATTGACGGAAAATGGAAGACAATGTATTTTTATTTCTTGTCAAAAAGTGGTCGGGTTTTAGGTGTTGTCTTATGCAGTATGGACTGTACTAGACACAGCATGAAATGGAGCTCATCTTGGACTTCAGTCATTAATTCTCAAGGATATTATTATGATATAAAATGAGAATAGACCATTACTCTAAGCTTTAGCTTTTACTCCCACTGTTCCCAAGTCAATGTGTTTATATTTCCAGAATACTATTCCAGACCTAAAAGACCTTGCCACATCCACACTCGATGCATATCTCTCCATAAAGCATTCACAACAATAGCTACAGCTTGACTGACATTTGGATCACTCAACAATTCTAATAGTTTTATAAAAGCAAAGGTTGTCCACTGCACCTGAAATGTCCCACCCGTTATCCTAGAGGGAAATGTACAATTGCATCCTAGAATTGTCTACTCGGTGGTCATGGAGAGAAAATAACTTCTTGGTTATTTATGGTTTTTCCACACAGATCTCTTAAATAAACATGCCTGACAGCACTTTCAGTCTAGAGTATCAGAAGAGCAGCCAAAATTAATTACTGCCCTCAGGAGTATGTTATAGGAATAGTTTACTTTCACTGAGATTTAGCTTCATAACTGCCTACAATTCCTTACTGTTGTCAGCAGCCCTTTTTTTAATTACATGTTTAAGTGTTCTTCCACCTAATTTTTCACACAATGTCAGATATTTTCCCTTTAGCTACATTTATTTATCACTCACATTTCCTCCAACACTTCTAGAGCCAGTGAGAAAGAATCTACTAAATAAAGCACTGAAGTAACCCCATGGTTTCCAGGTCTTTTCTTTTTATGGTGGGTCCTTTAATAAATCAAGAATTCTGATTTCCTCACAACACAGAGGATGACAGATACAGTCTTCTACTGTTTAAAGCTAGTATTTGAAGTAAAATTTAATTTAAAATAATTTTATTTTATTTTATATGAGAACATCCCATTTTTATTCTCTTGCTTATTCATGCACTTTCATGCACGTAGCACATAACACAGTAAAAAGGAAAACAATCCTGTTTTTCTTATTTATAGAGGGAATGTGGAACTTTCTGGATGAAGGGGGTGATACAGAAGTGTGCATGCATCAGGAGGGTGGGCAAGATTCTCATACTCGCTGTAAGAAGGCTGGATGTCTGGAGACCTAGGTAAGCTACTGATACAAAAGCACATAGAACCTAGGGAATAAAGGGGACGAATGAGAACAGAAGACTGTAAGTCTGCACGAAGTCTCAGAGCCGTGTATCATTGGAATCAGAGATGTGATGGAGTAACTTGCATGACCGGAGAGCTGCAACAGATGGTTACAGATTCTTAAGGAAAGAATGGCAAGGAAGATGAGTGGGAATGCACGAAACACAAATGTGAAGCTAAAATTCATGGAGATCTGCTATGGAATAAGCAAAAGTCCTTTGGAGAGTTTATTTGTCAGCATCAGCTAAGAAACCAACAAAGCAGGGTTGGGGGTATCATGTATGGTGGGCATCTGCTACAGACAGCCCAATCAAGAAGACGAAGTAAACAAAGTCTTTTTAAAGCGAATGGAAAAAGCCTCACAGTTACAGTCCTTGTCTGTCATAGAGGACTTTAGCAACCATGACATCTGCTGGGAGGGCAAAATAGCATGGCACAAATAATAGAGAAAGTTTCTAAAATGTTTTTATGTGGATCTTGCATGAACAGATTAGAGCATTAGCTCTTCCTGACCTGGTACCCAGAAGGAAAGAAGAACCAGTTGAGAATGTGGTAGTCAATGGCAACTGAGTCCAAAGCAGGTGATGGAGAGGATATCAAGATCCTGTGAAAAGTGAGGAGTGAAACCAGATGACCAAAACCTTCAGCTTTCAGAAGGCCCCAGTTTATTCAAGAAACTTACAGTCCTATGCATCAGAGCCCTAAGTGCACCAATCGGTTCCACCTGCCAATCCACCCTGGGATCTGGCTGCCCATGCACAGGACAGCTCTGTGACAGCGCAGATAGGGGTCATGGGATCACACAACTTGGAAAGAGCTGGGGCAAGAAAAGCTGTGAGACAGCCAGCGAGGTGATGCCTCTCACTTTGCTTCTGAGCTGTACTTAAACTTAGGTCTTATCCTTTGTTCCTTCCCTAGGCTACATTGCAGGTGAACAATTTCCTGCCAGGTACCTCACTGATCCTTACCCTCACCTGCCTACTTGGCTCCTTAGCTGGATCTGAGACCTTCCTTGCCCATGTGGCCTTGCCAGGTGATCACTGGGCTCTGGACCTGGCTCCTCATTTTGTCCAGCTTGTTAATTGCTGAGCAATGGCAGGGTTCTGTCCCTGTCCTGGCCTCACTGAGGAACTGTGGGAGGGTGTCCTGTCAGTGGTGGCACTGCCCTGACAAACGCAGTGGGTGCCTGCAGCTCCCAGCTTCTCTTCTTCTGTGGGGCAGCTCCACTCTGTCTGCTCCTTGACAGTTGGAGTAACTGGCTTTGTGGGTGAGATGAGAGCATCGAATTTTTGTTTACTTTGACTTTAGCCAAGCTTTTGATGTGATTTTTATATAACATCCTTGTTGTGAAGTTAGAGAGGTGTGGATTAGTTGAGTGGAAAACTGACTGGATCATCAGGTTGAAAAAGTAGGAGTCAACAGTGAAAAGTCCAACTTGTTTCAAGAAAAGTTGCTCAAGTGACAATAAGGACTGATGTTGTTTAAAGGCATCATCAGTGATCAGGATGATGGACCAGAATGCATCCTCTGCAAGCTGAAGAAAAAATATACAGGGATATGCTGAGGACAGAACTGCCATTCAGAGATAATTTAACAGGCTGCACAAATGGACCTACAAATCCTAGTGAAGGTCAGCAAAGGCAAATTCAAAGCTCTGCACCTGAGACATCAGAAACCATGCTTCAGGTATAAATTAGGGAGTACCTGGATAAAAAAAAAAGTAGCTCTGTAAAAAAGGACCTGGGGTTCCCAGGTGACAGCGTGTTGGAAATGAGTAAACATTGATGAAGGCTAACTGCAAACCAGTCTGCACGCCAGTCTGCAAGGATGAAGCCAGAATACTGGGGAAAATTTTTATCCCTATTTCTTGGCACTGGTAAAGCTGCACTGAGAACACTGGGCTCCTCTGGTTTTGTGTCCACAGTACAAAAGAGACTTTGAAAGAATGGGGGTAGTCCAGCAGAGGGCTGCTAAGCTGGTTGGGGGACTGAAGCATATGACACACACGGGCTGAGGAAACAGGATTTGTTTAGGCTGGAGAGGAGAAAGCCCCAGGAGAATCTAACTTCAGCTTCCCACCACACTCCAAGGGATTTATATAAGAGTTTTCTGAGAAATACCCTTTCTCAGAGGAAGAGAGAGAGATGAGATCCAACCTGCAGAAAAGGAAATTCGTATTGGACATACAGAAGAGAACTACTCGTCCTAGTGAGCGTGGTTAAACATTGGATCAGGTTGCCCAGAGATGTTAAACACTTGGAGGTTTTCAGAAGTGAACTGAACAAGGTCCTGATTGAACTTTGAAGTCTTATTTTGAACAAGACTTTTGACTAGGAGACCTCCAGACATCCCCTCCAACACACATTTTTCTTCAATCATATGATTAAGGTCAAATTTTCTTAACTGTAAGTACTCTTCCTTCACTCAATAGGAAAGATATCATTCCTGAGAGCTAATGAACTTGTTGCCGTGTAGATCTCTTCAAATAAGAGAATTAGGCTTTTGGGTGAAGGATCTGCTTCTGAATTAGAGGGGCTCTAACACTGTAGATGAGAGACAAATTTTTGCATTTAATTTTATAAATATACAGCTTGGTAGCAGAAGTCATTCTGTACAATTGACCAGGAAAACTCTGATATTTGCCTGAGCATTAGTGAGTAACAAAACAGAATCCTGCAAGCACCTTCTGTACTTGAAAAAACATGCCTGATTGCTTGCATGCAGACAAGCAACTATTTTGGGAAATTTATCAGCAACAGGCAAGGTATAGATGCAATTTAGAACTGTACAAAGCAGATTTTTACAGTTTAAGCTTTAGCAAGTAGCCCCTCTAATTTAGAAGCAGATCCTGAATCTGCTTTGTATGTAAAGGACAATGAGTAATTTTGTAAAGATGTGAGTAACTATTAATTTACAGTAAAACTCAAGCAATTCAATGGGTTTAATGACAATGTTGGGCACTTGTGAAAAACCAACAAGAAATAATAATTCTTTTTATTTCTGTCTTTCTTATTGTCATTTAATTTTTCTTCCTTCCTTTCTACACAAAATACGTAAATAGTATCAAAAAAGTGCCAATAGATACAGTCTGAAGCCAAGTAACATTTCTTACAATCTATTTATTCATAATCATCCACTTAACACACGCAAATTGTGAAAGGTGGTCCCTGAATTTGTTCACACCCTAGTAAGCAGCAAATGCATGATGAATGAGATTTAAAACCATGAACTAAACAGCTGTCAAAATCAAAATAATGGTAAGAAAAAAGCTAAATCCAACAGGGAAATAGCAAGCTATGTATTTCAGTGCTGTCATCCTGCAGCAACAATCAGTTTGATAGATGAGAAATGTTTCAAAGATAATGCAGTGACAGTTTCTCAGTGGCACCTTTAAAGGACAATTTAGAATTAAGGATGACTTTATGATTATAAACTGCAGCAATAATCTTAATGAGGTGATCACTAGGGAAGGAACATGGCAAGAAATCAAACAAGAAGTTGCATGATTTTATGAGCCTTTAACTGTGGAAAATTAACTTACATTTCTTAACAGTATAATGGTAACAGTATGAAGTGGCAAGTACCACTGAATCAAAAAGCTACAGAATTGCACAGTTAATACACATAAGGTATTATCTGTCACATATTTTTCAAAACATTAATTACTCAAATACATTCGGCTGTGTCATCTCTTGTCATCATTCAGAAATGTATATGGCATTTGCTGATCCTCAAGGAAATCAGTAAGAAATGTGTTCATTTTGCTCTGTGGTTTTCCAATGAGACTCTATTACATATGCACAGCTTTTCATAGCATAACTGCACACTTGAAGATGCAAAATATTTTAAGTACAAGACAAACACCTAGTAGACATGGGAGATGGTCCTGTAAATGCTTACAGCTTGTGGAATCACAAACTGATAATGGTCAATTTAATGTTTTTGTAGGGCTGACTAATTTCTTCTGTTGATGAAGGAAGGCACCAAAGAAGAATCCAAGAAGGAACAAAATAGTGCACGATACGTACTTATCAATAATTACAATATTGAATTCAATTTTTTCTTAATATCAGCAGACTAGTAAGTACAGCCATATATAGGCTATCTTGTTATGTTATCTTTGAGACACTGTTCATTTACTCTTCATGATATCTTGATTCTACAGAATACATATGGCATCATGAATATGCCCCAGTCAAAATATCAAAGGAAAAAAAGTAGCTTCAAGCACTCTGTATGACCCAATAGCTAAGAGTTTCCTACTCAGAATAGATCAAGTCTTCCAGAACACAGATGTGTTGGGAAGACAGTATGGTAAAAGATCCAACTTCTCCATCTGTCACCCACGACATGACTCTTCACAGGCTGTATAGCTTAGGCTTGGTATTTATCCTGATACACTCAAAATCTTTGTAAGGGCAAAAGGGACACACCTTAAATGTAAAGCCAAGAATTTATTATTAGTGTAATTGAATCTCAGGAGTCTAGTCAAAGAATGATTATTAATTGAGATAGAATTATTAGAATAAATAAATAACCTAAAGAAGAGAATACTATTTAAGGGGAAAAAAAAAGATCAATAACAACAATGATGCAGTTAAGATTGGCACACATACATTCTTAGTATCTACCCCTTCTTCTGGTGTTATGCTTACCCTTCTGATGCCCTGTTCAATCCTGAGGCTGACAGTGGCAGCCTTCCCTGGCAAGCATCGGGATGGTTGAAGCAGGTAGTGAGTTCTAAGTTCTTCACCAGTTTCTTTCCCATCCTCTAGTTTGTCCTTTTTTTTTTTTGGGGGGGGGGGGAATACACCAGGGT
>WKFP01014261.1:522317-550055 GCA_011057875.1 Pterocles orientalis
TTTTTTTTTGGGGGGGGGGGGAATACACCAGGGTCTATTTGTGTGCTTTCTAAAGTGCTTTTAAACCTTGTTCTTTTTTCATTGTTTTTCAATTCCATGTTGCACCTAAATTTACTAGATATGATATGTTTTACATATGTTAGATATGTTCTTTGTTCTTTTTGTTTTCTGACTCCTAAAACTGTTTTTGTGCATCTCCTGGTCTCATTTCTATAACTGATCATTGGTGAGCTGTTGAAAAACTTGAGGTCTTTAGTTTCATCCTGTGCTTTGTTCCTTACCTTTGCTTTGCTATACTTCTGCACACCACAGACTTGTGTCCTGACTTCTCAGGGTCTCTGCTGTCAAATAAGTTTGTATTTATGTACGCCAAATAATTATGTCGCTGTCATAAATAACATGCACAGAATACTGCTGTTTGTATAAAAACTTCATTTGTACAGTAAAAAGATGGGGGTAAAAATGTAAAGGTAAAAAAACCTATGGCCCTTACAGAAACGTAGTCATTAGAAGAAAAAAACCAACAAAGCAACCAAACAAAACCCAACAGAAAGCAAAGCTCCAGGCACATCAAGAAAAGTTTAGACAAAGTAAGCCTGAGAAGATTCAGTCCTGAGGTCGTGCATACTCATTCAAGTCCTGGTAGCAACAATGGCAATGTATCACTGGGTTACAGAGGCACCAACTTCAGCAAGAAGTTGTGTGAACCACTCTCCTGTTCTTTTCTGCAGGCTGCATGGCCAGGTTGCCCTGATCCTTTTTCTTTCCATTCAAAGTCCAGTTTTCAGGAAGATTTATACCATTTAGCTGACTTTTTATTTGCTGTAAGCATATGTCTTGGAGCATGTCCATTCTGTTTTCAAGTGAACGGGTCAGGACAGGCTGAATTGCTATTTGAATACTAAGCAGGTTTCATGCTAGAAATTCCTCTCTGACTGTGTTATAACCACCATTGACTACTTCCCGTTGCTCGATACCACCTTCTTATTATCTTTTTCTGTAGTAGGTTTTTGGAGGTTTTTTTTCCTTGTTTGTCTTTTAATAATTTAACACCCTGCCTCCTGATACCCAGTCCCTTGTCCAATATCAGCAGTGCAGACAGACGGCTCACACACTGCTCTTGACTAGTATTGACAGCATAGACAGACTGTCAACACCCTGCCCTTTTACCAACATCGGCAGTTTAGGGCAAAGCGCCATCCATGTTATTCATATAAGGTATGATCCTCTCAAATCACACTGCCATTGCTGGAATCAAGGGGTTTCATGATTCTCATCTGCATTCAGAAACCATTTGCATGACTGGCTGTTGCTGACAGATCCCCTGGACACCAAGAATCCCTGGCTGCCCACCTGGAGACGTAGAATTGCTTACAATGCCATGTTTGGTCTCAGTGATGAAGTGAGTGTCTGTATGGGTGTGCTACTCATCTTTCGAACTGCCTGTCCTGGTTTCAGCTGAGACAAAATTTCTTCATAGTAGCTAGTTTTGGGCTTAGTAGGCTATGTTTCGGATTTGTGCTGAGGAGAAGGCTGATAACATACTGGTGTTTGTAGTTACTGCCAGGACAGTCATGGATTTTTCAAAGCTATGCCAGTGTCTGCAGGGGCAGGAGAAGCTGGGAGGGAGCACAGCCCCAGTTGCTAGCCTAGGATTTGACCTAGGATTTAGGATTGAGACCCAAATTGGCCAATAGTATATTCTATATCATGCACATCATGCCCAATATATTATGAGGGGTCTTCCGGGAAGCTCTCTCTCATTGTCTTGATCACCTCTCACTCTCAGACTCTCGGGCTCTTGTTTCTTTCCCGGGATTGTGGTTTCAGACTCTCTCTGCCCTGGGATTTTTAGCCAGGTACAGACTGAGACCATGCCATCGGATAGCAAGCAGCGTCACTGTGTATCACTTGTATATTTGTATATATTGCTATTGTCATTAGTATTATCAGTATTATTCTCGGTAATATTGTAATTTAGTTATTAAATTGTTCTTATGCCAACCCACAAGTCTCTTTTCCCTCTACTCCTTTAATTCTCTCCCCCATCCCTGGGAGGTGGGAGGGTGAGCAAGTGGTTGTTGTGGTTTTGGCTGCTAGCTAGGGTTAAACTACAACACTGCCTCAATAAAGCTTTTTTTTTTTTTTTTTATAACATGCTGTCAGACTCTATTACTGGTAATATACATCTGAATTAATAATGATTCTTTGATTAAACTGTTAGGATTTCAGATATATTAATAGCAATGTCTATAAAATGTGTTTTCTTTTATCTCATAAGAACACGTTAAACATAACAGGCTAAGGAACCCATGTCTCCCTTAAGCTCTGAATGGGTTTCATATGGAATTGTTACTTAAAAATGATAATGGCATCATCATGTGAGATATTTAAGGATGTATTTGAATGGGTAACATTCTGGCTTGATACCAGATACACACTTCTGAATGTGGGGCAGAATATGAATGACTTAGATCCTTCTTTGATATGTTTCTTCTTCACTTTCTACATCACATCAGATTTATGAAAAATCGGTTCCAAGATGCCAGTTTTACCCTTGCTGAGAAAAGTGAACTTTTGTTCCAGAGTGCCATTTTGAGTATAAAATACTAAAGGACAGGTTGATAGAGGCTGGACTTTGCAATGATGAAGTTCCTTTACCTTAAATTCTTGTGTTTGTGGGTATATAGAACATCCAAATTATTTCTAGTTCTGCAGGCTTATTTCCCCATGAAACAGAAAAATGTAGTAAAAATGAACACTGAGTGACAGTGTTGAGGATGAACAGAACATGAAGTAGCCGTATATTTGGGCTAATGTGATATGAAAGTCTTATTATAACAGTAACTTTCTATCATGTCTTATTAGTCTTACACTGTGTTGAGTTGGCTGGTATTCTTTAATATGACTTGAAAGTTAGTAATAGGATGAGGCTTTTCTTTTACCATAGCAAATACCAATGTAACACAACGGTGATATGACATGATGTAAAATTGCTAATAATAAACTTTACAGCTCTTTTTCCTAACTGAAGGGACTTTTGGTACAACTAAACCTTTACTTTTCCAAGATCAGACTTGCATGTTTCTCAATGGTAAGAACAGAAATTATTCCCAGCGAGACAGAATTGTTTTTCCTCTGCTGACTACTTCCGAAATCTATTTCATGTCTTCGGTGTTTTTCTTATTTTTTTTTTAAGATTGAGAGGAAGGGTATGAGAAAAAATGTTAATCAAACTGACTATCTTGTAAAAGATATTCATTCTCAACAAAATAAATACCATTTAAACATATGTAAAAAAGAAGTCTTAAAGATAACTTGTCTTACATACTGTATTTATTAATGACATTTTCCAGCCCCAAATGAAGTCTGAATTTTTAACTTAACAACTCTTTGTCATTCAGGTTTGTTAAGATATTAAATTACAGAAAAAAAATTTATTGAGGTAGGAAAAAATATTTTAAAAAAGGAAACAAAAAACCAAGCAGCTGACCACTTTACAGCACAGCTTTTGCTAGAATTGTATAATTTCTTCCAATGTTGACACTGTTATTTTTCATTATTATTATTATTATTATTATTTATTATTATTATCCAACTGCAAAAAAGGTAAGAGTTATCATGGAATGGAATTGTCTAATGAGTCCAACATACTTACATTATAAGAAAAAATGTTGCACAGCAAGCTTAATTAAATTTTCCTTAACTTTGAGCATTTGCTTTTGCACCCCTATTGGAGTTTCTGTAAGACCACTTTTGTCTATATAATCCATAATTAGCAATGAATTTTCTATCAATGTGAAAACATTTTATGCGATGTATATATAACCCAGTAGCCCTCCATAAAGATGTGAATACTTTTCATTTTATTTCCATTATTTTGATTCCAGAAATAATTATTATCTTTTATAATGTAGTACTTATTAGATTTGTATAGGTTTTTCTTAGAGAATTGTCAGCCAGACATGTTGATTAATCAGCATCTGACCCGTGGAGTTTAAGACTGAATTTGAACTTTCAGAACCTGTCTTTAATTTTCTTAAATTAAAACTAATTTCATGCCTGTGATTGCTTATTTGATTCACAAGCACCATGAGCCGATCAGAGAATTCACAATGGCATTACTGATTTGGTTATCACTAAATTAAGTTATTATCAAACACCATCCACTTCCAAGCAGTCAGACAAGGATATAAAGAAGACATTTTAATTTCAACTAAGCAAGGAAAGAAGAAAAATGGATAGAACAGGGAAAACCAGATGACATAATGTTACAATGGAACAAGTTTAATAACCCACAAGATATATTTCTGTATCTTTGCATTGTTTAAATCTTTACGCTATTTTTACTCTTTATATGTACCTGTGAGATTATGCACAACGGCATTTCCCTGAAGCAAACATACAAACATAAATAGAAAATATTGCTAAAAAGTTGCAGGAACTAACAAAACTAAGACAATTTGAGGAATCCTACTGATGCCTGACACCAAATACTTAGTGTGTGAAACATCAGGAGGTTTAAGAACAAGATTGTTCTGAGTCACCCGGTATCAGTTCTAGCAGGATAAGCAACTTGCATAAAGTATAGAGTCAGCACCACAGCTATGGTCCTCGTGTTTACTTGACCCATAAAGAGCACCGGAAAGTCAATTTACTGAAGAGATGCTGCTGAGGGGCAAGGGGTTGGGCTATTCTGTATGAAGCAATGAAAGGAAATAAGGAAAGAAGCAATGAGACTACTTCTGGAAGGGAAGGCAGGGCAAGGAAATGCAAAGCAAGGCAAAAGAGGAGGAAAACAGGGCAGAGAAAGAAAAGCAAATAAGTAGTATCTACTTTAAAAAACTTGAAAAAAACAGAGTGCTTTCAAGTTGCTTTTGGCTAGAAATACGTAAAATAACAGCTAGATATCTAGTCTCTCAGACACTAGGTCCTTCTGTGATTCTAACCCATAAGTGGTTTTCAAAATCCCACTAGGTACTTGCCTTCATCTTTAGCTGCCTACATACCTTTAGCACTGCACTCTAAGCCTCCTTTAATTGCTCCTCTGAGTTTCCTACCTCACAATCATGCTGACTGAATAAATGTATGGAGGATTTGAAGCAGTCTGATACCTTGGTAATGAGGGAAGGAGCGTAGAAATATCACAAATGGACAGACTAAAGAAAGCGTTCTTAACTGCTCAAATGAAGCTTCCTGCTTTAGACCACCAGCAGCTTTAATCTCTCAGTGCTGTCATAAAGACCAATAGCCCTTTTGATCTTCTAATGTATTCTTGAGTGCAGCTGCTACTTAATTAATACTGATGAAGGATAGTTTAATTTGGAACAGAAGGTTTTGTGTGAATTATATAGCCCAAAGGATTTAGTTGTCCAGGATTTATCTAATAAAAGATTTATCTTATTTAGGTTCTAAATGTTTCCTGAAGGGTTTAATTATACTGTATTTCTATATATATTATACCAAAATGTATTTTCCCACTAAAAACACAGTTTTGATATGAATTATAAGAGAAAAAAAGGAAAAGAAAGGAAATGGGCTTTCAGCAGGCTCTGACCCACCTTAATAATACTGACAAGTGCTGTAGAACTAAAACACAAAGCCAGCAGGTAACAAAAGTCTTAAAAAGCATCATCTACTCATGAAATATTTGACGTCTTAAAAGCCAGCCACAGCAACAGGCAAATTTTAGATTCTACAGGATCCACCTATCCCAATGTTAGGTGTCTAAGTCTTAGCTATTTACTCTAGGCTTCCTTTGTTATCTATAGTAAGAAACAGACACTCTTAAATAATATTTTATCAAAACTGTTTTGCCAGTTTACATGAGAATAAGATAAACTGCATTCTGAAAGTTCTCCTTCTCACCATGATGTCTTAGGGAGTTTAAGTGAAATGCAAAAACTGGAAGAAATGAAGTCACCTGCTCTTCCATGATGCAAGCTCCCACACTTGATCCCCACCAGAATCTTGAAGCTGCAGTAAACACCGAGGTATCCAACAATGTGCGCAGAGTGTGTCTCTTTAGCTGAGTCTGAAAACTGAAGCTGGTGCAAAGACGTCTCTCTGAGTCTTTCCCAAAGAAAAGTAGAGTAGATAGAGTGAGAGTTTCCAGGGAAGTGTTTTCATCCACTCTGAAATCTCCTCCTGAAGAAAAGTGTGGCACTGAGTTGGTGGGCAGATTGATGTCCTTCACAGAATAAAATAGCCTTATTCATTGGAGTAGCTGAAGACAGAGGAGATATGAGGACCTAAGTCTCATTCGCCCTGAGAAGATCCAAACACCTCATTCCTACCTTTAAGTGTCTTCCCAAGGCACTCATCTACAGAATAGTCCAAATGAAGGAGCAAGAGGATGGTGGTTCCTTCAGACTGACCTGGGCTCACTCTGCAGCCAAAAATCTGAGACTGGTAGACCCAGGTGGAGAACAAGCAGAGATGAATGAGGCTCCATCTCATCCCATCTTGGATGTATTTGCTTTCTCAATCACCTCAATGCTTGAACAGTCCAAGGAGCAGAGACTGACACCCAGAACTCCTGCCATTATCATTGTGTTCTACCCTGCTTTCACTGCTAAAAAAATTTGTTCAGTATTTCGTTCCAGTCTCAATAACAAATAATTTCCTTTCCCTTTTCTCTTTCATCATATCCCCTTTTTCATTTTTATTTTTCCTTTCTTCTTTTCTTTTTTATCTTTTTTGGTGTTGATTGGTGTTCCATTAAACAGTAAAATACACTGATTGAAATACAATTCTAGAAGTAATGTAAGCTTATAGCAAGGCATATACGTGCTTCAAATAAAAGCTTTTACTTTCTTTTCCTAGGGGAAAAAAAAAAAGCCATGTTTAAAGAAGGGGTTCTGCTCTTTCTTTCCCTGCAACACATAAATTTTTTGGCTACAAAAACTCCTTCAGTAAGGAAGTCAGCTTTCATCTTTAGAAAAGGCTCATGTAATGTTCTAAGACTCTAAAGCAAATGAAGAAAGATTTCACACAGTATTCCAAGGTTAGTACTAAGATATAAGATCTTGTTGCTACGTTTGATGTTGGCTAGAAGACCCTGTTACTTCTCACCTACTGCCTTACCACTAACATGTCATTAAGCCATTCAAGTAAAACTTAAAAGAAAGAGAAAACACATTATTATTTTATTTCTAATATACTATATTGATGCCAAGAATAAGCATTTTGCAGCTTCCTTTGTAATTGGGGAGGTTTTTACAAGTGATAGAATACGTTTTTGGACAGAAAATAAAGAGATGCCTTTGCAACTCTCCCCACCTCTGCAGCAGATCTAAATTGAAACCAGTAAAAACACAGTTAATGTGATATGCAAATGTAGTTTTCTAAAAGTCCTTCTCAAGCATCTTTGCACAGAAGATAATCTTGGCAAGGTATAGGAAAAAGCACTTTAACCCTTTTGGTGGACATGCAACTTTAAGAAAAATAATTCTCAAAGGCTGAGTACTCTTCTGAGAACAAAATATTAAGAAAACATTTAAATTCTCTGTTCTTTATATAATTTAAATGTTCCATACTGTCTTGCAGAAACTAGTTATATTTTTGTCTTTTGTTGATGCCATTCTATTTTCACTCTTTCTCTCTTGCTTCTGTATATACCTCGTTTGCTCTGTTTCATAAAAGCCTACCCCTGCCAAAAGACTAAGCATAAAGATTTACACTTAAAACCAAGAAGAATATCTGGAAAGCATGTGGACTTGGCCTTGGCTGTAATTTGAAGGATTGCTTAGTAAAATAAAACAACAAATATTTGGAAAATAGTGATAATTATTCATGATCAAAATTCCTGGATGTATCATTACAGAGGAAGCACATCTTTAATTATCTTTATGAAAAACTTTACCAAGCTAAGCTGAAACAACTAAAATTAAACTAAATCAATCTCTTCAACCTACTATGCAAAACACTAGGTCTGTGTGTGTGCGTATATGTAGATATGTATAAATGAATAAATGTATATTTAAATATAAATCCCACAATAATACTTTACTGGTCTATGAAGTACATTTATGATTCATTTTCCAGACCACAGGAAACAATGTAATTGTTATAAAAATAGTGCCTCTATACCTTGCACGATGTTCAGCTATATCTAGCAAAGCTGACATTTAGTAACTTGTAGATTAATTTTCCAAAGAGAGTGAGGAAATTAGTAATTGAAATGAAACAGTGTTTGAATATTGACTATATGATGTGTCATGGGGAACAAGCAGGTGATTAATCTGCAGCTGGGTAGGAACTTTTCTATAATTTTTGGTCAAAAAGTTAGACATTCTTAAACATGAATATACCTGTGAGCATGTACTACTTTTAAAGTGATACGTATCTGTTCGGGCTGTGTACCTCCGAGAGGTCAAATATGTGATGACCCCAAGAAGGTACTTCTTTCCTTTCATGTGTAGTCCTGTAAGTGCCCCTGCACTGTGGTACCTTTTAAATTATTTTTTCTGTGGCTTCTTTTCCTTTAAAAATCAACACAAGTTCTTTATTTTTTCTTGATGTGATATGAGATTTATTTTTTTTTTAATCTAACAATGTTTCACCTGCTGGAACAGTCAGCAATCACCTCCAGGTACACTTATACTTTTCTCTTTCTAATGTTCGTTCGATACCTTCATTCATCTATTTAATGACTAGCATGGCTGCAGTAAATCTCATGAAATATATTGTTCACAGACTGTAAGAGCCTTCCAGCATGTGTGGAGCACATTCAGCACCTATGAAAATCAAACACAGCATCCAGCTCTCATGTCTTACTTTTCATCATTTCCAGGTCTCAGACTAGAAAAGTATTTTCTGGCATACAGAATATTTGAGATGATTAAAACTCAGGGAAAAGGTTTGTGAGGAGGTAAAAGGGATCTTTCCTTTAACACTACAATTCTGACTGTGAAAAAACAGTGCTGAAACATTTTCAGAGGAATGGTGCCACGATCTGAAATAGAAAAACCTGTGACGTGCAATTACGCTGTCATGTAGAAAACAATTTGCAGATACTGAAAGATAAGATCACAGCTGAGGCTGCAGATAAATATTTTGTTCCAGCCTGAAGCAATAATAATGTTCTAATGTCCTTTAATAAGGTTAGACCTGCTGCATTTTTTTTTCCCCATGTGTGCTCCACTGAGGTCTTGCTGTGAGCTCACACACAGTCGTTTTGAAGAGTTATGCTTTGTTGAGTGACAGTGACAGAAAACTTGCACGAGGGTAATTGAAAACCAAGGCATTAACTCTGGATAAATGAGATATGAACACTGTTTAATTAATGATTTTTTTTTAAATTCTTTTTCTGAATGTCTCATTCAGAAAGCAGGAAAATAGAAAAGTATTTTGGAAGCTTTTTTCTTTCTCTTTTCAATTGGATGGGGTTCTGTTCATTTGGGGAATATCGTGGAACCCTCAAAAATCCCCTAGCATAGGCTTGAGACTTTGTTTTTTTAGAAAACATGTGACAATATCCATTGCCCCTATTCTGTAGGGGGCAATGGATATTGTCACATGTTTTCTAAAAAAGTAGAAAAGCTCTCTAAATAAGAATTCTTAGCACTGGTAAAGTAGTGTTTCCTTAACTTTTGTTAAAAGGGTTTACATTTCAAGGATTATTGAGTGTTACAGGCATGGAAAAGCTTTCTCTGAACAGATGTTTACATGCTTGCACGCAGTACAGTACCGGGAGAAAAAGGCCTGTGTCCTAAATACACAGGTTGAATGTGAAGGGTTCAAACACTCATTGCTCATTAAGAGGTAGGCCTGTTCCCATATATAGATTGTTTACCTCTCTTTCAAAAGTGACTTTTTCCTGTGCAGCTTTCTAAATATTCTGAAAAATAAACACAACCCAGATTACTGTCATGTTCAAAATACATTAAAACACATCATATTTCAAGGAAATTGAGAAAAGAATTTTATTTATTTATTTATTTATTTATTTCATTTTTGGTTTTTTATGGGGGTGTGTGTGTGTGTGCGTCCTCAAAGAGCCCTCTGGTTGAGAGCCAGAAAACTAAACTTTTTCAAATAATGACTTTGAACAGTAGGCACTGAGGGAGCTACTTTCAAGTGGAATTGCTTCCCTAGAGGGTTAGGTGTGCTGGTGCATATTTCCTTTTGATTTCTGTTTCGGACTAGTTCACACATATATACCCAATATAACTACTTGGCATCTGTTTATATGGGTGAAGTTACTCCCCTTCTGACAGGAAAGAATGATAGATATACACTGCAACTGAAAAAAGTTAATCGCTAAAATTCTACAAAAGTAGAAGGAGAGTGCCAGCAACATGTGCCTAAAGGAAGATTATTCATGGTAAAAAAAAAATAAAAATTCAGTGGATGAGACCAGGATGGCTTTCAGAAACATACAATGCATATTTTTAGGTTCCAGATGTCCAATAGCAGTGTGGATTATTGAAAGGATGCTGATGAAATGTATAAACAGCTTCCTCATATGTTCCTTTGCAGACATCAATCTATATTATAGACAGTATGAGAGAGAATGAGTCTTTCTGGTGTCCGTAAAACATTGTCAATATAGGTTAAACACTCTGTTTCAGTGATTATTTTTTGAAGCAATTCAAATTTTTTCTAATATTATCTGACTACTGAGGACAAAAGAAACAATCATCTGCATTCACATAGTGATGCCTTTCTTATGTGGGCACCATTTATGCCTTGCAATAAAGCATTATAGACTGACTACTATGATTTTTTTTTCACAGAAACTTAAATCCAAAATTGTAGATAGAGCACTGCTGGGGATTATCAGTAGGATGGATGTGTCTGGCATAAGTGTTATTCTCAGTTTGGCTTCATTAAATGAGCCATTACCAGGAAAGACAAGTTGTTGTATACTTTTATTGCCTTCTACTGTTTCCTCTATCAAATCAATAAGACTGTTTTGTAACTTAGCACTGGTTCTAACTCCATTTCATTACTCCTTTTTTTTTTCCTTTTGAAAGTTTCTTATCTTCTACCATCTTCAAATAATTGGAAAAAATGTATTTCACCAAAACACTAAAAAATGCCCACAGTTTGAAAAAAACCTACCTTTTTTTTTCCTGATTACTTGACATAATATTCTTCTGATTTACCAAGTTTAATATCTCACGTGCAGAACAATACAATAATATAAAATTTTAACACTGCAGGAATGGCATAGACAAATTCATACAAGACTTATTTAGACATGATGATTGTAACTTTGACCCTGGCTGGCAGCCAAAACCATGACTGTTCACTCACCCTCCTCCCTTCCCAATCCCAGAGATGGGGGAGAGAATTGAAGGGGTAATAGGAAAAGAAAATAATGGGTAGAAATAAGAACAATTTAATAACTAAACTATAACAATATTGAAATAATAATAATGATAATAATAATAATATTTAAAAGTATACAAATGAATGATGCACAGTGATACTGATCACCACCCGATGACCAAGGCTCAGCCCATTCCCAGTCAATGATCCCAGAGGAGGGAGAGTCCCAAAACTGCAATCCCAGAACAGAGATAAGAGTCCAAGTGTCCAAGAGACTGAGAAGACCCTGAGAGAGGGATGACCCAGAGGGAGACAACCCAGGGCGAGAGACAGAGCTTCTGGTCAGAGCCTCATCTATACACCAGGCATGACATGCATGACATGGAATACGCTCTTGGCCAATATTGATCTCAATCCTCAACCTAAGGCTGAATCCCAAGCTAGTAAATCAGGTTGTGCTCCCTCTCAGCTTCTTCTGCTCCTGCAAACACTGGCACAGCAGATTATTAACCTCATATTCCCCTTTAATATTTTTTATACTTTTTTTGTCCAGTCACTTAGCAATTAGAACAAACACATGAAATAGATCAGGTTTTTGTTTATTTTTTTCTTTGAAGAAACTCACTTGATTATGTCACTTCTGCAATAGTCTCTGCAGTTGTAAAGTCAGCTAAAACAGAAGAAAAATGTCTCACCTCACCATCTAAAAACTGGCTTTTGACTAAAGAACTGTTAGTGTGTGCTAGGCAAATAAAGATCTGTATATGAACTTGCTGCACCTATAACTACTTTACAGTTATGCAATATATGTTGATTAACACTAAAGAAGCTAATATTTTCTGTTTTTTTCATATCTATATCTTCATCTTTCCAGGATATATCTAAATTATATATGGAAGCTTGTCAATTGTTGCAAAAAAAGACACACATTCCTCTGTCATGGGAAAGTTGATGACATACTAAGAAAAAAGATACATTCTGTATTAAAGCAGTATTTAAATAGATACAGTGGGAAATCACAGCTTTTGCATGCTGGCAAACACACATATATACACATTTAATTATGTCTTACTTTAGACCATGCAGAGCATACACACACGTGCATTCACCATGTTCAAAATAACCTCCAATACCTTCCAAAAACTGCTAGTAGATGCCTTATGGCACTTATTGACTTTTGTTTAGGTTGTTCCAAATGTTTGGATGCAAGAGGGAAGTCCCCATAAAGAGAAACTCCTTCTAGCTAAGCATTCTCATCATAACTTTACCGTGGAATATGGGCAGTCAGGAGGCCAAGTGATCCTTAAGATTCACTGTTTTCTGTTTAGTTGAATGAATTATTCCATTCAAATCAATTTAACTCCTTTACATTACAACACAATTGAAATTACATTTGTAATAATTTAGGATCAGCAGAAACAGCATGGAAATGGTTTTGAGTGTAAAAAAGTCACCACAGAAATATTTAGTTGAATGCAATGCTGATGAATGCCTGGTGAAGAATGCAGAGTTATTTCCTCCAGTATTTTGAGTTTATGCCAAGGTTTACCCACTTAACAAGAGCATTGAAATTACAGTTATTGTGTATCTTTTTCAAATCAAGAAGTGAATTCTGTCAAGCACCTTGTTTATATTTGCCAAATTTGTATCATGTTGAGAAAGATAGACAAGAGAAATTGTGGAGAGTGGAGAGCTTGACCTAGGCGGCAATTCAGTGAGAAGTGGAATGCCTGCACTGGCCATCACGGAGCACAAAAATTTTGTTTCAATGTCCAGCTTGTCCAACTCTTAGCACATGTTGTACTGTAACTTGTATGTACCCATCATTTTAACAAGGATCATGCACTTTGGTATCACAGAGTCATGCAAGCACAAGAATTTCCATTTTGATGGTAGTCACTGGAATACATTATTTCTTAAGATATTAATCTAAATAGTGATGTGCTAGGCAAAATTTATGACATATCCATTAGAATACAGCATCCCAGAAGCAGTAACAGAAGACACGGGGAAGTCTGACTCAAACAAGCAGGGAGAGACCTTGCAGATTCTCCCAAACTGGTAAGAACATATCTGCTGCAGTAGCAAAAACTCATGTAGCAGAGTCAGCCCAATGCTGTTTCTCAGAAGTTAGACTTTGTAGGTGGATTGTAGCCCTGTGTTAGTGAAGCTTACATTGTTTCCAGAACACAAGTTAGTGTTTCTGTCTACCTGTACCCCCATTTGGCATCACAGTTTTGACTTTGATCAGTATTAGATGAAGGATCTGTGCTGCATTGCCTTAAAAAGATAAGGTTACGCACACAGCATTTTCAAAACACTAGATGAACTTGGACTTGCTAAATACAGCACACACAGGAAGCTGCTGTCTGGCAGTGTTTATGGCCTTAAAGGCAGACCTTTCTTCCTCAGTCCTAGAGCACAGTGCAGATATGCTCCATTGTATCTCCCCAGGCTGGAAGTGTCTTTTGTGCCATTTTCTGCCTTCGTTCTTGTGTTCACACTAAGGTGGATCTTAACACAGCTAGTTCATAAAGGGTTTGAAGATACACTTAAATCTCTTAAGCACTGCAAACAAATGGCATACCTACTTTTTTTTCAAACTTACTGAGCATGACTTCAGGAAAGCAACAAATTTTGATGATGGGACATCCGTTTGACAGTTGGGCAGTAATGACTACTACCAAGCACTTGAGAAATTTATTTTATGATAATTTATATTGGTAATAATAATTAGATCATCACAAAGCATATCTCTCACTAAGGATTTACAGTTTAGCTTGTGAGACTGTCAATCCTTTATCTTATATAATGATGCTTCAACCCAGAAAAAGAAATAGTAACTCAGAAAAACAAACAAACAAAAAAAACCCCGCAAACTGAACAAAAACACTCTCAAAGCTCTCCCTCAGTGTGTCATCCAAATCCAATACCATAAACAGTTTTCAAATGTCATGTAATGTAGATTTTACTAGCATGATCTATAATACCAACTTAAAAAAAGAAATCTTACAGTCAAATAGCACATCACGTTTGTTTATAAATTTATTGAATAATGATCTCTCACCTGATTCATTTATCCTTTTGTTATCAGTGTTTGACTGGAAACAGAATTTTTTTTATTAATTTCTTGAAGCAAAAAGAAGCAAACCAAAGCACTCAGCTAACAACCTCGTGTTCTAAGTGTTTTCAGTCAATAAAAGATGGGGCCCTATAAAAATGAAAGTCTTATTCAGGATCTGAAGACCTGGTTCTTGAACAAATTTAACTAGGTTGCATTACAGTATCTGATCAATCAGTTTTGTAGCCAATTACTTTGGGGAGACTCAAATAGCCAATTCACCAGGCTCCTCAAGTAAGCAGACAAAAGTCAAAAGAGTATGTAGTAGATGCCAATCAAGACATTATTCATATTTGAGCAGAACAACTGGCTAGATCATAAACATCAAAAGTAGCAGACTTCTCTCCTATAAGGATAATATTTTTAGTAACATTTGGCCTTTGAAATTGCCCCCCCTCTTTTTGTATAACTAAGAAGAGTCATAATGAGTGTAGGTAATGAAATGGCATAAGGAAGCGTATTTTTCCTAGCATATACAGCAATATAATTAAATTATGATTTAAGTAACAGAGATTTAATGCAAATACTTTTATTAGTGTTATTATATTTTAATTATTCTTGTTATTACAATTTGTATTTGCATTTCTGGAATGCTAAAGAGTTACACTCACGGGACTGACTGTGCTAGCTACTCTCCTAGTACAACCAGAAATTATGGTAACTGCTCTAGGGGGATTTAAACCTAGGTATAAAACCAGAAGAACAGAAAGAGAGTAAAAACAATGCATAATATGTAGCAGCTTGATGGATAATATTTTCTGTAGGGTGTCATTTTAGTTGTTTTCAAATATAAATATGATGGACTGCATGAGAGAAGGAATTAAGATGTTGGATGAGAAATCTGCCAAGGAGATGAAAGGAGATGGGAGCCTGGCCTGACTGAGGGGAAAGATAATCTCTCAGTGATGAATAAAAAATGATAGAGTAGTAGGCTATGAAACTGAAAACACATAAGTAATGGTTGATCTGAGAGATAGTGAGGGGGAAACAATTAAAATGATAAGTCAAGAGGAAGATCTGCAAAGGAGTATTGTGAATAGAAATGAAAGGGACAAGGCTGCATTTTCAGAATGAGAACAGTAATGTTGCATTGACTAAGATGGTTCAAATTCTAGTGAACTTTCTGAGGATCTGATCCCTTAACCAAGCTTTAAATGATCAAATTTGAACGGCATTTTCAGTTTCAGTGAGTACTCATACCATCTAACTTCAGTCATTTTTAGGATGTTTTTAGGAATTTTTAGAATTCTTATTTGAGGAACAATTTAGATCTGTAAGCAGGTGTTCGTGAGTTTCTCACACAGTCCGGATCTGCTGCCAAAAGTTATTCCGACGTTTTATAGTAAGCCTAGTTGCTGCCTCAAGTGCTGTACCAGTACCCTGGAAACAAGCTCCTCTCTGTTCCTTGTAAAGGGAACCAAAGTTTCTAGCTTGATGAAGATAGGTGACAATATTGACTTCTACCCATTTGGTCACTGATATGTGTTAAAAACATGAGACCCAAGAAACTAATTTCAGAAGTTAAGAAACAAGAGCTTTTTTTTTTTTTTTTTAGGATAATACAAATACCTTATAACGACCAGAACCCAGATAAATGAACTCACTAACTAAGAACTGCTCTTTCTGATTTCTTACTGCACAGTAGTACTTGCAAGAGTAACAGACCTGTGGAAAAGCTTATGGTATAAGCATAAATAAGTCAGGAAGTTGATATGGGTAAAGTTAAACTTGAAATATTTGAGTTTTTCTGGGAAATTTAATTCTTTGGCCCCCATCTGTGTCCATGTTGCTTCATGTTATTGTGGAAATGCAACTTGAAAAAAGCAAAAAGCCCTAAATTGTATTTTTTGGTAGTTTGTCAAGAAGATGGTTCTCCTGTGTAAATGCAGTGGTTTTCTTCCAGAGTGCACAGAGTTTTGGCATTGGTACATCAATCACACAATTTGCTGAGCTGCTGATGGCTTCACAAAGCAATGTTCTACTAATGTTGATAAATTGTCATCTGTTCATTAACACTGAATTTCTACTAGAGGGTTGAACACCAAATATTGTCAGGAGGCTGCAGAAAATTCTGTGATTACACTGATGCTATCTTAACATATAATTATTGGAATAAAATGGTAAAATGTATTAAAATAATTGGTATTTTACAGTATGTTTATGTTTGCATTTTCATAGAACTGAATAATTTAAATCCAGTGCACACTGAATAAGACCACTGAATCTTTAATGCTAAAGAAAAGTAAAATTATAATATAAAATAAATAAAATATATAAGGTAAGCATTTTGAAAAGAAATCTTCAAGTGGAGATGTAAGCCTGCTCAACTGAAAAGTCAGCAATTTCACGTCCAGTAAAGCAATTTTGTGTAGGAAAACAGTTCTATCTTGGCTAAGAGATTAAAAAATGCCACTATAAAATGGAAGAGTTTTGCTCAAAGTCATAGCTGTGGTGTTTGTTCATGATGTGAGTTTCAATTACATTTGAATATTTATTATCACACTCAGGTTCACATACTGGCTTCAGGGTCCAAAACTTTGCTTTATTTCAAAGTATAAGGCTGCATTCAATCAGAAATCTTGCTTAGTATGAAAGAAAATAGCAATAATTTTGATTGTTAACTTAAACAGAAAAAGAAAAAAGCTATTTAATCAGAACACGTAAGTGAAACACGGAATTCCAAACAACATCTTAAATTAAAAAAAAAATAATCCAAAACTCTTTGAGAATTTCCCAAAGCAGCCAGGTATGTTAACCCTGGAGGCTGCCATTATCTTCTAATAACGATAAGAAATACTATTTCATGGGATTATTGGCAGACAGGAAGCTATGATTTATTTAGTGCTCAAAAACATCTTGAGTGCTTCACAAACACATTTGTATATTAAAAAAAAATACTAATCTGCACTTGAAGAACTCTGGAATATCCAGAGCTATAAGAAGATGAAAACAGGGAACCAATATCACAAAATTACATTTAAATATAATCTAATGATGCTGTCTTGTCATTGAGAACTTAATGATTGTGCTGAATACATGAATGAATGGAAACAGACATATAAGGATATATGGTGGAAGTTTGTGGTTATCCTCAGAAGGCATTAAACAGGAATCTTAGGTCAGATATTTTTCAAGTTGTATATTCCTTAAGCATATGTAGAGATGGAATTAAATGCATATTTAGAAGTATTTGAGGTAAACAACTACATAATACTAGTATTTCCCATCAGGAAACATGGACTCACACATAAAAACGTACACAGGCACACAAAAAAACATACACACGTGCTCAGGGAACTGTCCTTGAAATATTTGAGATTTCTTAAATCCTTCCCTTTATCATCATCCTACTGGCAATGTGGCTATGTCTTAAGTCATTATTTCTTCTATATTGTATTCTAAATGAGTAAAAATATTTTTGGATTAGCAGATTGGAAGTAGCTTAAAGTATGAAGAAAGTGGCTCACAGTAGATTAGTTCATTTCAGAGGAAAAGAAATCCCACATAAAACTAAATCTATCCTTTCTGTCTAATTCTTAGTTTTCTTCAATGAGAGAAGTTCTGAAACAACCATGAGCTCTGGAAAACTTGACCACATAGATACTGTCGGCAAAACTATCACCCAGTGTTATTTGGACTTCTAGATTTTCCACCATGGCTGTAGAAAACATCTAGCATCCATCAGTAACTCTTTTTTGTGAATCACAAGCTAGTTATTTTGCTTATCCTTGAAAATAAAGTTATGCTGTTGCGGAGAGTGGAAAAGAGGGGAGAGAGAATGAGTATGTAGGCAGGTAGTATAGGCCAAGAATACTAGGTTAGTACCGAGACTCCATGTACTTACATTTCGAAAGCTTGTCTCAGTCTGAAAGAGGAAAACCTGCTCCTCCCAGTCAGTAGCTAGCAATATGTCATCCCAAAGTGGTCTTTTGACGGGAAGTCTAGCTCTGCCTAAAGATTCAAAAACCTTTCAGTAAGAGTTTATTTTGGCTGCCTTTGGCTAAACAGTTTTTTCTCCCTCTGGTGGAAAGCCTTCATTTTCCATAAAACTTCTCTCCTGGCATGCCAAAGCAGCTTTGTTTCAGCAGGGTGTATGCATACATTGCTATGATTAACTGGCAGTGCTTAGCTTTCAGACAGACTGAATGCAGCACAGCAGAGTCCGTAATAAGTTGTTCTAGAAACATTTTCACATAAATGTTTTGGCGAAGATGAAAAAAATAAATAAATATATATTTCCAAGACCACATCCATACTGATGTCTTTTGTCGTATTTTGGGATTAATAGTACGACAAGAATGTTATTTCTCAAGATCACCATGCAGCAAGTGAAAGCAAACCTGCTCCTACACAAAGTGCACTTATTTTACAAGAATTGTATTACATGTTTTTAAGTATTCAAAATTTAAATTTCTTATATCTGTTGCAGTGCAGTCATGCTATTGGAGAAAATTAGTGGCTTGTTTGATTTTTGTCAATTCCTTATTGTTGTTCTCTATGGAAATGTATCAGATAAATCTGATTTTCTCTTCAGTTCAGAATACAAATGGTTGTGTGTACGTTGCAGACTATCTTTGAAATCTTTGATCTATCAAAAAACCCAAGTCAGATTCTTTTGAAAAGCTCCAGTGTTGATCTAATGTAAAACATTTACTTCTGACACCATTTTACTTACTGGCCCAAATCTTCATCTGAGGTAATCTGGCAAAATCTCAGTTGAAGTCAGTGCAGCTCTGCCAATTCATGCTGCTGAGGATAAGTCCTATTAAGTGTTACTCTGTGCCTTGAATCATCTTCATCAATTTCAACAGCTCTGCATGCTGAATATGGGTAAGACTGAGTATTTTATTCACATCTCAAGATTTTTTTTTACACAGATAATCTCATATTAATGTGAGAAAAATCTCTTTTACAGCTGGCTCCCCAATGTGAGTTGGAAGACCACAAGTATGGTCCAAACTAGTATGCAAGCAGGTAACAACCAAAGCAGAACACGGATGTAATTAGTCACTTATAGTGAGTGAGATAAGAATCTAAGTTAAGCCTGCTAAATATTGAAGACCTGATGTGTAAATTAAGATTCAGCAACAATGAAAAAGTACATCAAAATCTTTCCTTATAAACAATATAGAAAGGTAGATAAATAAATAAAAACCTCCACAATATTAATCAATACAAAAAACTGCAGGTAGGTAAAAAGATAGAAAGCAAAACAGAAACTAAAATAAAAGATTAATCTCCTCAATAAAAAAGTACTGTGTTTAAAAAATCCTTGCGAAGGAGGAATACACTACCTGATACAGTTTCCTGAAAGTATATTTAAACCATTTCAGGTTTGCCAAATTTGATAAATGAGCTACCAAATAGGTTAATGATTTACAAATCATTGACAGAAAGTTGTCCTGAATTGCAGACTTGTCAAGAATGTTTTATGGGTGTGAGTTTGTGGTAATATAATGGATTGCCTTGTTTATGCCTATGTTTCTGCATTAGGGCTCTGATTTAGTAGAATTTTAATTGAATTTGTTTCTAATAAGACAAATTTATCACTAGCTATCACTGTTTGGAAAGATCTTATTGCCCATATCAAAGCTCATACACTGAAAAACATTGGACAAAAGGTGATTTGTGTGTCTCATAATACCTACCTTTCAAACAAGCATGTAGACGATAGCCTTGTTGGAGGAAAAGTAAGTAAGATTTTGCTTGTACAATGTATTAGTTGTGTAAATTTTTAATGCAATGCAAAAGACTGAGTGCATTGTCTAGTATTAATAATTTATAAAGAATCCTTTTAACCATCCACAAACTGAATGCAGAGAGCAACATAAGCTAAGTCTCTCATAAGCCTGTGTGGACAAACATTTCTAATTCTACCTTCTCACGAGATCTCTTCTTTCTAGTTAGTAGACTTTTTGTTCAATGTTACATCTATCTGCCTTTCCTTTGATTTACAGGCAATTTTTCTGTTCTGAGTTAGACAAGCATGGACCTACTGGTCTGGGTTCAGCCAAAGCAGAAGGCAGTCAACTACAGCATAAGAAGCATGAGCTGTGTCTCCAGAGACAGGGGATATTTCAGTCTACTTCAACTAGACAGTAAACTGTTCAGTCTTGTGGAATTAGAATGGTTCAAAAAATTGCTGACAGCGGATTCAGTCTTACCATGATTGCTGTCAGCTCATGTTAAGGTGTGTGACTGAGGAAAGGACAGCTCGTCTTCCCCAAACCACTCTCAGGCTTGGATTTGTAAGTTCTCACTCTCCTCTGTGCATGTGAACCTTATACCCAGAAAACCCCATTGAGTTTGCTGTTTGGAGAACCCTTATCATCCACCCCATACCGACAAATGGTTTAATATTCTTCTAAAGGCACACTCATGCCCACAAATCTTGGAATATCTTATGGGAGTTTCAGTGCTCCTTTAGGCACAATAAGTTAGAAAAGTATTTTTTTGTGCTGAGCCTACTTATGTCAGGGCTTTAGCTAACATTGTAAACAAGGAAAATTGATTCTTCTGTGAGAGGCCATTCTTAAAAACAGACTGACTCCTCCAAACTTTTCTCAAGTTTTATAGCTTCCTCACCTTTTACTTAATCACGGATCTTTTCTGGTTTCTGTTTTCCTCTGTTAGATTTGTTGAGTTTTTTCTCTGTTGTTAGCAACAGTCTTCAAGGAGCAAGAGAGCCAGGAATAGTTTCCATTATGTCTAATTCTGTCTTTTGTGTGTTGAACTTTAGTATCATCTGCTAATCTTCTGTTTTCCCCTTTTGGTGGTATGTTTACAAATTCTGAGGACAGTGCTATGTTATGAAAAGATCATGGAAAGAGTTGAAATGGCCTGGCATGAAGCTGCAACTATAATGGAAATTGGGAGAAAATGGTAAAAGCAGGTTGGACCAGGAACATTATTTCTTTCCTTGTACCAAAAAGCCGTACTAGCCCTGCTATACCACTAGTCCAGGCATCTTGGCTTCAGCTTCCCGGAGCTGGACCTGGATCTGCTCAGCTCTTCCACGTAAAATGTATTTTTCCTGCAGCCTCTGAAAAACACACAAGACGCAGTGATCAGATGTATAAGGATGTCCAAAGTTTTTTCTCACAAGGCAACTCAAAAGATTGGAGAGCAGGCAGAGGACACAAGTAATCTGAAATATCCTTGTAGTCTCTACATGTCATACGACATTCTTGACATCTACAAGAGAAATAAGAGGAAAACTCATTGGTTCTTTAGTTATTTCTTCTTCCCAAGGAACAACTGAAATACAGAAAATACTGGTGAGAGCTACTCTGTCTCTGGCAGACAGCTTTGTTGGCTGTGAGGCTGCTCACGGACCTTGTAACAGGGAGATGCTCCACCCCTCTCCTCTCCTGTGAGTCCAGACCCACTCACACAGTCCTGGAACACCTGGTGGAGACTTGTGCATGTCACTGTCTCAGCTATTGGCTTGTTCACTTAAGTAGAGCCTTGCTTAGAAGGTTTTCTTATGTGACCTCGTATATAAAGTCTGCAGAGTCTGGGAAGAGTACTTTCCTGTGGGACTCTTTGAGTCCATATGACTTAGGACTGAGAAATAGAAATAGTTACTGGTTTAGATTTAGATCTTTTATAAGCAGAAGCAGAAAATGTGTAGAGATCTGTTTGACCCTTTTCAGGATGACAGAGGAGTGACAGAGTCATACTATCCTCTTTAGCCTTCTATTTTAATTCTGTTTAACAGTTGTACGTCTCTATTGATTGTCCACATGAAAAAGAATTAGGGAGGAAGATAAACACATATGGTAAACTGCTGGGTCTTTCAGGGATGTTAATGGGTCTGAGATTACCTCATGTCAGGTTTGAGACAGAAATATCATTTATTTCTTCTCATCCTCAGATGACTGGCTACCTGTACGAGCACAAGCCTTTTTCAGCTCACTGACTGAGCAATTCTGATGATCCTGGACTGGTGGCAAATCGAGGCCTTGTGACAATACTGGCTCAGCAGCTCTGGTTTTCCTTAGAGATTTTTTGTTCAGCACTTCTAATTAGCAGCCTTGATGTTAAAGAATAGACCTATCAGCAAGATACTGGAACAGCATATCCAGTGTCTTCAAATGGTGTCAAGGATCAGGCCACTTTGGGGTTTCTGGCTTAGCACATCCCCTCACTATAGTGAAAACATAGTACAAAATGTGAAGAGAATTTGCTATGTGATATTTGTGCCAAGCATTGGCCTTGCTCACATGTTTATATTATTCTGTACATCATATAAAGACTTTCAGAATCAAAGCCTATTTTCTGTTTTAATGACTGAGAGTGAAAGCAAGTGTGCTCAGTGTCATACAAGCCAAAAAACTTTCTCTTTATTTTCAACAGGAAGCAGAGTGTGAACACCTTGGGGCAAGAATGCCTCTCTGGTCTGTTATTCACAGTGCTTAGGGAAATGGGATGCTGATCGAGGACAGTGGCTTTCAATCTATGGGACTCAATTGCTGCAATTAAGAGGTACACAGAAGGTGACCAGGATAAGAAGCACTCTTTATACCAGCTTATGAACAGCAAATTCATAGAGGGATCCCCACTGGATATTTATTTTGTACATCCCAAACTAAAGTAAGCTTTAAAACCACTGGTTCAGGCTTGGCATCTGTGAATGTGAGCTCAACATTGAAAAATAATAACATCTCAGAGACAGTTCATTTTGTGTTTTTCAAGGTAAATTCCTCAAGAAAGTCAGTGGTGTAAAGGACTATTCATGCAGTTTTGCAGAAATTGCAAATTGACTGTCGAGGCTCTGACAAGGCAAAGCCTTATGATGTCTCAAAGCATTCCAGTTGTAGACTCTAAGCTCTATTCCTTGCAGATAAGAAACGAAGAATACACCAAAGGCCTTACTCCCCTCACTAACAGAGAACTTAGTCTTGCTCTTACAACAAAGTAGCAAGCCCTTGCTGAGTAAGACCCTGCCTCTGTCTATTAAAGGTGAATAAACAAAAAGAAGGGGCTTGTGCCCACCACCTGAGGACTCCTGAGATGCTGACAGACTGATAGAACAACATCCCCCCAACAAGATGCTAACGCTCATCTCCAGGGATCCAAAGAGTGGTGAAAACTTTTCTCTCTCTTCTCTCCTTTTCCTTTCTTTTTCTCTTCAAGCATCTCTTGATCTCTCTCTCTCTCTGGCACATATGGCTACACCTTATAAGTTTTATGCCAGCTCCTTTTGGGTCTTGTTTAGCAGGTTTTCTGTAGGCTGTTTATTTTAGTACTGAAAAGTGATTGCAAGTGTTGTGAATGGTTGCGGGTTAAGTGATTGCAAGTTTTACGAGCAGTTGCAGGTTTCTTAGTATTGGTGGAAATTATGCTGTCATTACATTGTTGTAAGATTTGGTGTTGTTGGCGGTTGGTAGTGTTGACATGAGTTGTCTTTACCAAGTGTTTTTTTTTTTCTTTTATAATTCTGTTACATTCCACATTTTATACTCTACATTTCCCTTTCCCCCAAAACAATTTTATGCATTAAAGTTGTAAGCCAGTATTAAATTCTTTGGTGTCGTCTCACCTTAATTTGCCCCAAGGGAATATACAGAACCTCCATGAACCCCAGTCATCCCACCCAGGGTGGTTTTATGAGCTGGGTCGTGACAAGCCATCAGATGAAATCAGTATCTGATCGTCACTTAAATTGGGCAGAGTTTAAGTCTTTTAGTAATTCGCTAAACTGTAAGAAAAACAGAAGAAAATTACCAGCATACTGAATAGGAATTTGTAGTGTTCATTGCGACAATGACACTACAAATTAATGAGCTGAAATGCCTGGAATATCACTTTTGTCAATTAACTTTGTAAGAAAAACTTTACAGATTAGTTCTAGCACTGACATCTTAGGTAAATTTCACTGCTTACAGTAGCCCTTCGGGGATATTTAGATAGTCACTGCTACAGGGATACTACTTTTCTCCTTTTCTTCTAAGGATAAACACTCAGACACTTTATTTAACTACCACAGAACAGTTACTGTACCACTTCCTAAAGAACAGAGATTGTGCAGCCCTTTAATTGGTGAAAATATTTCTGCAGTTATATATGTTTATGGGTTTTGAAATGATCTAAAATATATGGGCACCAAAGCATACCTACAGCATTCGCCATAAATGTAATAAGGGCTTTTCTAAAGTCAAAATGAACCCTCAAACTACATAGAAATAATTCTTTGAGATATAAATTAGTTGTTCTTCTTTATGCATAATAATTTGATTCATATATATTGATCATGATACAGAAGTTAATGAAAGACCATTGTAGTTATAATATATTTATTTAACTGATAGGTACTATACGTCCATCTGCACTCATATTCTAAACTTTTGACTTCAGAGCCACTGTTATAGATATGCTATATAACCATTAATTTAGGATATATATACTTTCTACTTGTAAGACTTTGCTCAGTTTTTAATTGTGTCATTTTCCTTATGAGGACAAGCTAGAAGATTTCAAGGGAGCCTTTGTTTGGAAACAGTGTTCTGCAAGTTCTCTTTTACAGCTCCTGCAATATCACATGGGGTCATTATGTTTGGAGGTTATCTGAAGTGCAAAATGTCCACGATTATGAAGTAACAAAAACAGTGAGATGATTCAAAGATAATAAGCAAGAATTACGTAAGAAAACTCAGCAAGATTCTCTAATCTACCCCTGCTGATTACCCAGAGAATCAATCAGTTTCTCGTCCTTCTCCTCCTCCAGAGAAAATCATATACTCAAAGGACTTCTTTGCCTCGAGACAAAATTGAAAAAAATATTTTCAGAAATTTTCTTTTTCTGAAGAAGAAAAAACAAGAGCATCTAAAAAATATTACTTAGAATGTCTCTTTCTTTTTCCTACTGCCCTTAAAACTGTGTATTAGTTGTTTGCTTCCTGAAAGAAAATAAACTGCACCCAGTTTAGTTCTGAGTTATCGTGTCTGTTTATCTCATATCACCCCATGTAGTTTAGTCAAATTTTGTCCTACCTGCTGTAGTAGAAAAGGTCAGTCAATTCCTGGTATGAACTCATTTTGTGAAATGAAGCCTGAAATTATAATTAGTGAACAACAGAAATGTACTTGCATGTAGTAAACATGGTACTTGAAAGCGGTTTATCTGATTAGTATGTCTGATCTTTTTTTTAGTACATATTACACACAAAATAGCACAGACCTCAAGAGCAGTGTTGTTGTAATTCTGGTATCCAATATTTTCCTTTAGTAAAGTCATTGTGTTTTCTTCACCTCAAACATCACAACAGTGCATAAACTCACCTGAGAATAGAGATCCCAGGTTTTGACCTGTGCTGTGCATTCCCTATTCATGATTAGTGACTCTGTTTTGCCTTCTTAGCATATTCTTATTACTGGAAAGAATGACTTTTGGCAAGAGTATTTTAAAAGTCTCTCAAAAATTGTTAGCCTAAATACACCTAGGTGTTTTACAAATTTATTTTCTTTTTTTAGTAACTGAGAAACACTGGAATTTGCAAGGCAGTTGGGTCAAAAACTATTTGAGATGAAGGAATGCAGCTCAAGGACATTCAGTATATTTCAAGTACATCTAGGAACAGATGAGAAGAAAGAGAAGAATATGGACACTAATTAAAGCTTAATTTAAATGAGAAATGCCTTGTCAAACTCTTTTGTGGAAGAAAAGAGATGTTGGCCTGAAGGAAAAGGAGGCTGCCTGAGGTAGAAGGCTACACTATGCAACTATAGCTGATAGCAGCTTCTAATACTTTACAACATTTGCAGCATCACCCCCACCTGCTTCAAAACGAGCAGATGCTTCTCTGCAGAAAAGTAATTATCCTCAAGCTCATGCTTGTGGTGAGCTGACTGTTCAATTCACATGAGCCCAAGGTTTTGTACTTTGCACAGCTTTATTTAATCACACCCTGTGTTCACATACAGTACTAAACTAAGGCTGCAGAAAAGGCCTCTTTTCCTCTCTGAGAGTCTGATAATTTTTGCTAGCACCAGGGAGGAGAAATGAACACAAGCATAGTTCTGACACCAAAATATCTGTCTGCCTCTTTAATCCCCCTAATCTCTTTTATATCTCTATACATTTATCATCATAGTATCCAAAGAATACTGCACAAATAACAAAAGATTCTTCAGTCATACAAATGACAAAGAGAAAAAAGACAGAATAGTATACAGATAAAAGATAAAGGTCGCTCCCAGACAGAATTAATAGTTTGCCTCATTTTGTGATAAAGGTGATGCTACTGAACATGGGAGGAAGTCTCAGGAGAATAGTGTCAAGGAAACAGAAATAAAAACAGAGGTGAAAACAAAGCCTACATTGCTTAGTACACTGAGTGTGGTGAGCCCCCATAGGCTGTGCACCAGAGCTGAGAAACCAAAGCTCAGGCCTGATAGCAGTTATTTTTAATAAATCTATCAACTGTAGGGTGATACTTTGCAACTGGATGTGATGAGTGGAGCATTTATTTTGAGTAAATGGGAGAGGAAGGAGAAGGAAGGGAAAGAACTAAGATGAAATTGTCCCAATACAAAGTCAGGGAGGTTTTGATGTGATCCCAGGAGCAAGATTAAAACCAAATGAGGTCAGATGCTGTATACCTGAGCCAACTTTATTAACAACAATAAAATCTAAAAGCAATAGGAAAGAGTGGAATAAAAGGTAGAAATTAAGCAAGAAGTTGAGACAGAGAGGCAAGAAACAGCAACCACCCAAGTTCCAGCAATGTTCCGATTCTTCACAGGCCTTGGTGGTGAATGCACATAGACTCACACACACATGTTCACCCACACCTCTGTTCCATGCACCCACACCGACACACACACCCACACACCCAAAAACATTGTGCGCGTGTGCTTTCCTATGGGCTTTTATAGGCAGTGCCAGAAAAGGTATTTTCGGCTGAGGGTTTCCCTGGCAGTGGTGCATCCAACACATTCGGCATGTCCCTCTCTTGAGCATGCCCACGCTTGCTGGGTGCTCCCTCGTGGTGCACTGCACATGTCCCAGCATGTGGTGGCAGACATAGTGGCTCATACATCCCCCCCACAAGGAGGCCTGACTGTTTGCACCACACCAAACTGGTTTCACCTTACACCATGCAATGTCAGTGGTGTATCTTCTTTGTGTACAGTTCAGTTTCTGAGTAATCTTCTGGACAAATATCCCACAGTTCAGTCTCTCACAGAAACACAGTAGCATGAACTCAAGGCTATACAAATACAAAATAGGAGTCTGGAGTGGGAGTAAGGTAAAGAACAGCAAAAGGTATTTCTGGAAATGGAAAAGGAGATTAAACACAACATAAACTTACATAGACTACACTGAAATAAACCGA
>WKFP01014261.1:558834-590476 GCA_011057875.1 Pterocles orientalis
AGGTAGAAGGCTACACTATGCAACTATAGCTGATAGCAGCTTCTAATACTTTACAACATTTGCAGCATCACCCCCACCTGCTTCAAAACGAGCAGATGCTTCTCTGCAGAAAAGTAATTATCCTCAAGCTCATGCTTGTGGTGAGCTGACTGTTCAATTCACATGAGCCCAAGGTTTTGTATTTTGCACAGCTTTATTTAATCACACCCTGTGTTCACATACAGTACTAAACTAAGGCTGCAGAAAAGGCCTCTTTTCCTCTCTGAGAGTCTGATAATTTTTGCTAGCACCAGGGAGGAGAAATGAACACAAGCATAGTTCTGACACCAAAATATCTGTCTGCCTCTTTAATCCCCCTAATCTCTTTTATATCTCTATACATTTATCATCATAGTATCCAAAGAATACTGCACAAATAACAAAAGATTCTTCAGTCATACAAATGACAAAGAGAAAAAAGACAGAATAGTATACAGATAAAAGATAAAGGTCGCTCCCAGACAGAATTAATAGTTTGCCTCATTTTGTGCTAAAGGTGATGCTACTGAACATGGGAGGAAGTCTCAGGAGAATAGTGTCAAGGAAACAGAAATAAAAACAGAGGTGAAAACAAAGCCTACATTGCTTAGTACACTGGGTGTGGCGAGCCCCCATAGGCTGTGCACCAGAGCTGAGAAATCAAAGCTCAGGCCTGATAGCAGTTATTTTTAATAAATCTGTCAACTCTAGGGTGATACTTTGCAACTGGATGTGATGAGTGGAGCATTTATTTTGAGTAAATGGGAGAGGAAGGAGAAGGAAGGGAAAGAACTGAGATGAAATTGTCCCAATACAAAGTCAGGGAGGTTTTGATGTGATCCCAGGAGCCAAATGAGGTCAGATGCAGTATCACAGAATCACCTGAGCCAACTTTATTAACAACATTAAAATCTAAAAGCAATAGGAAAGAGTGGAATAAAAGGTAGAAATTAAGCAAGAAGTTGAGACAGAGAGGCAAGAAACAGTAACCACCCAAGTTCCAGCAATGTTCCAATTCTTCACAGGCCTTGGTGGTGAATGCACACAGACTCACACACACACGTTCACCCACACCTCTGTTCCATGCACCCACACCGACACACACACCCACACACCCATAAACATTGTGCGCGTGTGCTTTCCTATGGGCTTTTATAGGCAGTGCCAGAGAAAGTATTTTCGGCTGAGGGTTTCCCTGGCAGTGGTGCATCCAACACATTCAGCATGTCCCTCTCTTGAGCATGCCCACGCTTGCTGGGTGCTCCCTCGTGGTGCAATGCACATGTCCCAGCATGTGGTGGCAGACATAGTGGCTCGTACATCCCCCCCACAGGGAGGCCTGTCTGTTTGCACCACACCAAACTGGTTTCACCTTACACCATGCAATGTCAGTGGTGTTATCTTCTTTGTGTACAGTTCAGTTTCTGAGCAATCTTCTGGACAAATATCCCACAGTTCAGTCTCTCACAGAAACACAGTAGCATGAACTCAAGACTATACAAATACAAAATAGGAGTCTGGAGTGGGAGTAAGGTAAAGAACAGCAAAAGATATTTCTGGAAATGGAAAAGGAGATTAAACACAACATAAACTTACATAGACTACACTGAAATAAACCGATGTCTTACAGAATCATAGAATCATAGAACGGTTAGAGTTGGAAAGGACCTTAAAGATCATCAAGTTCCAACCCCCCTGCCATGGGCAGGGACACCCTCCACTAGACCAGGTTGCTCAAAGCCTCATCCAGCCTGGTCTTGAACACCTCCAGGGATGGGGCATCCACAACCTCTCTGGGCAACCTGTGCCAGTGCCTCACCACCCTCACACTGAAAAATTTCTTCCTAATATCTAATCTAAATCTGCACTCTTTCAGTTTATAACCGTTACCCCTTGTCCTCTCACTACACTCCCTGATAGTGTTTCCCCATCTCTCCTGTAGGCCCCCTTCAGGTACTGGAAGGCTGCTATTAAGTCTCCTCGGAGCCTTCTCTTCTCCAGGCTGAACAACCCCAACTCTCTCAGCCTGTCCTCACAGGGGAGGTGCTCCAGACCTCTGATCATTTTCGTGGCTCTCCTCTGGACTCTCTCCAACACGTCGAGGTCTTTTTTATGTTGGGGCCTCCACATCTGAACACAGTACTCCAGGTGGGGTCTCACAAGAGCAGAGTGGAGGAGGAGAATCACCTCCTTCGACCTGTTGCTAATGCTTCTTTTGGTGCAGCCGAGGACAGGAAATATTATAATCTGCCTGGAGTTCACTAAAATACTTCATTAAATTATTTGATATGGTGCTATTAGAGAAAGTTACTTAGGGTGAAAAAAAGGAGATTAGCACAAAAATAGTTGCTTACCTTAAGAACTGGTCAAAGGGAAAGCAGTATCAAGTAACACTGAAAAGGGAAACTTCTATGAAAGGATAGGTTACTCAAGGATCATTCTTTTTCTTATTTCTTCTTATATTTTCAAAAACGACCATGATTTAAAAAGTACATGCTAATAAAATGTACTGATGAGAATGTCAAGGAGGATTATTAACCCAGGAAGACCAAAGTGAACTGGGTGACCTTGGGGACTGAATTTCCAAAACTGAAAATAAATGCAGTCATTAAAAGTACAAGATGTATGTATGGTATACATTTTTTTGTTATAACCTGAGAGTTCATCTGCTGAAAAGGACTGAGGAAGAGAAAGGCTGAACTGGACAGGTCCATCACAAAAAAACCCCGCATAGGACTTCAGTGTAAGTCAGCAACAAAAAAGTCATTTTTGATGACAGAGCAAAGGGCTTCTGAAGTCATCGAATCATAGAATCAAGGTTGGAAAAAGACCTCAAGACTGAAAGATACTAGCCGGTGTTCAAGGCACTGAATTTATCATATCTGTACTGCCCATAACCAAGAAATAAGAACTCAAAGTAAAACAAGTGAAGAAAAGCTACACTAAAATGACTAAGGAAAGGTAAGTTTATGTAGTTGCATGCTAGATTTGCTTACACTCAGAGCTGAGAGGATACTCACCAGTTTCAGTGAGAAAACACTTACCTGTATTTATCTTGACTTCTGTGTCTGAGAGGCAGTCTGGGACTGGGCTGTACCCACTGGTACATGCTGGTGGAGCTAGCATGCAGTTGCAAAGGTCTAGTCTATTTTTGTAGATGTGCTCTAAAACTTCTTGGCATCCAAAGAGAAAACCTTTCTGCCTACTAGCCTTCCTTCCAACTCAGAAATCGCAAAATAGAAACAAGGGAAAGAAAACTAGAAAGAAAAAACAGGAAGAGATGACAGAATTGTGCGGTCATTTGACAGTAGGGGGAAAGAGAGGAGGAAGATATTCTGATATTATTTGCAATAAATATTATTGCTTGTGGCCTTTACTGAAGAAGCACCTTTTGGTCCATCCTTCCATCCACCCCTACAACTCAGTAGAATAAAAGCAAACACCCCCTGTGCCACACAGCAACACTTGGAGAAATAAGATGAAACTAATTTAGGTGTGTATTATGATTCCAGGAGTCTAAGTGTCTTCCTGTCAGGAGCAGAGAGTTCAGAAAAAGGTTAGGAATGAAAACAAACTGCATTCATTCAGTTAAAAAATAAATAAATAAATAAAATTTGCTGACAGTCTGTTTCTGGGAAACACCAAACTGTTGGCATGTTTTTTGTCATATTATAACTGGTTATGCTTCTTCCATATCATAATATGTCCTGGAATTATCTGGATGCATTTTAATTTAAACCTGACATTTCTTTCTTGCAAAGAGTTATGAAATATTTATGGGATTATACCTGTATGTTTCAGCTGTGACACAGGGATTTAAGAAGATTTTGGCAGATGGATGCACTACATTGTCCAATGAAAGGTCAGTGTCGAGAGAAATGCATCTTATTTATGCCGTTTCCTTCCAGAAAAAAACAGGAATTATATTTTCACTTCTTAAAGAAATTGAAGTGCTGCAAGAACACTGTTTGCCAGTGTAATTTCCTCAGAAGATTATATTGGTCAAGGAACATCTTTTTTTGTTATTTAAATCTGGTTTCTTACCATCACTGTCTTGCTTTCCGCACAGTAAGATTTGGCATCACAGCCTGAAGAAAATAAAATATCATTTACTTCTATCTGTTGTCATGCAACTTCATTTGGACTTTTAAATCTTCCTAAGACTCAACCTTCAATTTCCCTGTTCAGTTCAATCCATCATTTCAATTACTACATTATAGTCTTTGCATTTGCAAAGATGGGGACATGACTGTATTGGTGATTTCCCTTGGTCTGTGGAAAGGAAACTTGAAACAAGAGTTGTGTGAAATGGGCACAGTCATGTTGTTCTTGTTAACTTTTTTTGACAGCTGATCTCTTTAATAAAACAGTAATATATAAGAAAACTTACACAAACAAAACCAAAAACAAAACCAAATACCACCGAGCAGCTCTCTGGCCAACGTGCTTCTATACAGCTCAAGAGTGAAGAGAAGACTTATTTCTGACCACTAGGTGGTCTTCATAAGTTTTCTCTTTCTTTTTTTCTATGGCTTTAGGGGCTCTATTCCTTTTTTTTTTTTTTTTGCAAAAAGAAGAATTAATTACTAGTGTTTTATTCACCCATGCCAGAAACAGCTGAAATGGGAAAGAAAAATTTGATGCCACAGACCAAATCTATTTCCAGTAAAAGATAAATTTAGATAACAAAAGGGAAAACTATTCCTTCTATCCTGGTTTCATCTGAGACAGAGCTAGCTTTCCTCATGGTAACTAGAAAGAGGCTGCATTTTATCGTGAGAAGGTGGCTCATACCATGCCGGTGTTTATAGTTGCTGCCAGGATAGTCAAGGACTTTTCAGCTTCTCTGCCATGCAAGTGTCTGCAGGGGCAGGAGAAGCTGGGAGGGAGCACAGCCCCAATTACTAGCCTAGGATTTGACCTTAGGGTTAGGACTGAGACCTAAATTGGCCAATGGTACATTCCGTATCGTGTATGAAGCTTAAACTTATAATCTAGTTGTTGCTGAATACTCTCAAGATCCACATCATGAGAGATCCCCAACAAATGTTCTGGGCACACTGGGAGCTGGAAATCTACTAACTGCCATCATCCTCTATACACAGTTTTTCTGGCCTTTGATACCTCTTTCCTGTGTCTCCTGGCTAGCATCTAGATTGTGACACTTCAATTTAGTTTAGACCTTCACTTTTCCCATGTTTGTTGAGTGGAATACAAGGGACATATTTTAGAATACAGAGAGACTGGGTCTCTTTAGGCATTTCCCTCCTGCCTGTAAATCACAGTTTTTTAAATATTTCTCATCTCAGCCTGTCAGAAACCTGAGTCTTGTGAGGTAGCATTCAGACGTCTAAGAAACCTTTCAATCTGCCTAGGCTTGGACTTCTGATGATCAGATACTTGAATGGTAAGTAGGGTGAAGTAGGGCCTTAAATTTCACCTCATATTGATCTAGGCAGTCTCATTATATTTCTTAGATGTTGTAGGAGCTTGCTGTGGCAACCTGTCAAAAAGAATACAAAATACTGTCTCTATATAGTAAAAGAAATTATTTTCAGAAAAATATCAGGCATTGGAAAATAATTTCAGGAACATAATAAATATTCCTTGTCATAAGTTTAGACCTCAGGCTCCAGCTAGACCACAGTGTGTTATCCTCCTCTCTCTAACCATTTTGCAGACCTTAAACCATTATTAAATCATTGATCTATGTATCTGTTATAACAACATGATTCCACTGATTTCAGTGGTTTCTTTTTTTTATTTTGTTTGTTCATTTGTTTTGTTGTTGGGTTTTTTATGTGGTTTGTTTGTTTTTTTTTTCCTTCCCCTGTATGTATGCATATTTAATAAGTAAATGTAAACACAGGTGAGCTTCCAGGACCTGTTTATTGCATGGTGCCACCTATCACTAAAGACAAAGTTGTAATAAGGCCAAGAATTACTCTAGTAAAGAGTCTTGAAGTAGCAAAGACTACATTTTATTACTTCATTAGTGTGTACAAACCTATGAAATTAGAAAAATGATACAAATTCCAGCTCTGTCACTCATAGAAATGTTTCAGTTTTACATGACCCATTTCATAATGGGTAATAAGTAGAATCAGAAGTTGTCAGAATGCCACTGAAGACAAGGTACCTTAAAGAACTCACACACTTATGAGTGATCCATTCTGATCTGTAATTCCAGAATCGATCAGTGTTAAATAATTGAGTTCCTTACATGTGTGAAGACATGTAAATTTTTTTTTGAGGTAAACTGTAACATGATGACACCCCTTTGTTAACTATTACTCAGTACTGTTATTTTCACTATCACTGAGAACTGTCAGCAGAATGATTAAGTTACTTATTTCTGCAATGAAGTAAAGATATGTGTGAAGCACATGACAGCACATCATGGAAAACTGCTGTTCTCATTTACCTAGTGATAACTTATTCATGTAGTCCTACCCTCAGTGTCTTCGTAATTCAAAACCATGGTGTGCAGGAAAGAGGATGACCCAGAATGGCAAAGGAGTTTATTTGAAAACTCACTTCAGGTTTGAGTCTGGAGTCAGAGTTATTGTCATTCATAAACCACAGTTTGGATTCTTCTCTGAGTATGCATGCTACTTCTACTAAATTTTTAAATCTCACAGAATATAAAAGAAGTGAGGTAAAGGACTGCAATATCAAATGCTATTCACTTGGAATGAAGGACTCAAAGTGAGAAGGATGTGAGTAAATCTTCAAGAACAACAGCACTCCTTTGTAGCTATACAGAGAAGGTTTAGCAGGAGAAAACATGGGGTAAATGACTTTAAAAAAGTAGATTACAAGGGGAAGGCAGACATAACTGACCCGTGAGCTAAGCTCCACAAAGGGTCTTATTTCACAGTTGACTCATTTCACAATCAGATCTTTTTATTTAACGTATCTTTGGGGGAGCTGAAAACCAAAACAAGTATGAGAATTAAAAGGCGATGGTTTTCTCACTAAGTAGAATAAGTCAAAAGAACCAATTCTTCTATCATAGCATTTGTTTTTCTACTTTAGGTACATGAGTAGTCCCCTTTTTTTTCATATATTTTATTACTAAATTGTGGTTTTAGGGGAATTTAAGTGAATAAAGAGAAGTTCATGAGTACATGAGCTTGAGTAAGCCATTCCAAAATTAAAAGAAAAAATTGAGTAAGAGAAAAAAATCAAGGAGAAGAAAGGAATCCTGAGTTTGGTTTAATTTATGGAAGAGAATTGCCTGTAATGGTTACTCAGAGAAGATTTCAGCCAATTGTGTTTTGACAGGTCTAGATGACAACGACAAAATTTTACTCTGGCATTTTTTCAAAGAATGGATGGTACAATCAAATCAAGTATCATGGAAAATGTTCTCAGAATTTGTTTTATCATTATGAGTCTCACTGAAAAAAACTTTCTTGAAACAAATATGGACTGAGGATATAGTTTTATCTTCAGTTTCAAATAAATTGAAAATGCAAATAATTAGACCAGAAAGTAAGGACTCTCTCTTTCTTTAGAGCTCTTGGCTCTGCAGTGGAAAATGTAAAATTCACGGAACAAGAGAAGGACTTTCTGGTTAACAGTAAAATAAAGGTAATTCTTCAAGAAGTTTTACTAAAAAAACACTGAACGCTTAAACTCAGAAGTTTTATCTGGCTACCATAGGGAAGTGAAGTTTTACCATATTATCTGTAGTATCTGTAAATAACTTCTATGTTTAACTTTTTATGTGTATATGTTTAAGGAAAATGATTTTTTTTCTACTTTTCTGAAATGGAATAGGCTGATATCTTATGGAGTCTTGTAATTTTAATTGTGCAGATTCATCAGAAAGGTGACTTTCCAAATAAGCAGAAATTGCAGAAGTTGTTCTTGTTTTCTTAAAATGAAATCTGTTTGAAATGGCAATTAAATTTTCTACTGAAGCTTATTTCTCACCAAGCACTTGGTGAGAAATGTAAATATGTAAAATGTAAAATATAAAAGCTGTAGGTGTATGTTACTCTGTTTTGCTGGAATTGGCTTCTAATTCTTTAAAGTAAATTTTACTGATCTGTAAAATTCCTAGTACATTTCATTGAAGTAAGATACCTGCATACATGACAGTTAATGAGTCTCTTAATGTTTCCAACTATCTCCTGCATGGGAAATTGGTTGTTATTTTCCCAAGGCAAGGGAGCAATGATTTCACCAGATGCTAGAATTCAGAATATGTAATTATGTTGGCAATTGTGGCACAGAGATTAAGTTGTTGTGCTTCATTAATTAATAGTAAAATAACGTGCCAGCTACATACTAGACTGGTATAGTGTTGATGTTCAGGGCATCAGGACTTTCCTCTTTGGTCATTGCACAATTTCTCTGGAGGTGGCTTCGAGACAGCTGTAGACAAGTGGAGTGAAATTCAATTATGTAGGATGCTTAAAATAAACCCTGAGGAGTTTAAAGACTTAGAGGCTATTCCCTGACAGAAGAATTAATTCATTCCTCTGTTCAAAACCTCACCCTAATAATTGGTTGCAGGGATATTCAACCTCACATCATCTGTCAGGCAGGTGTAATAAGTTTTGGGCTGGTCTGGTTTACTATTAATGTATTAGGAGTTGTGGTCTTAATATACACAGTCACAAATGGTAGCAAACAGTTTTTTCTCACATCCCCCTTCACTGGGTGGAGGACATATCAGTAGTGACTTCCAAGTAGTGCCTGGTTATCAAAGCAGAGTTTGTTGCACAGTGTTTTTCCTTTTCTTCTGTAGGTGAAGAAGAGACAGGTGTTGCTGCCATCATTGCATATGAGGTTAATTTCATAGAACTAACAGTAAGCAAAGCACAGCTCAGCAATCTAATAAATACAGCCACACACTCAACTGTTTCTAGCTATATACCATATTTAGAATCACAACAAGCAGACATCTCATTTTGAATCCTTGAAACTAACCAAACAGTAATAGTGTAACAATTCCTGCTAAATCAAAGTTAGTCATCAGATTAGAGCATACTTTACCTTCTTCTCAAAATGGTTGTAGAAAATGTATAAAATATTTGATAAACTATAATAAATTATGCTTCTTTATTGCATGGCACGTCATATTCTGTCACATGAAAATTAACAGTTCTGAGTGAGAAAACTCAGATAAGGTCAGAAACATTAAACGTAGAAATCTCATTAATTCAGACCAACTGTCTGTATAGAGCTGTCTTGAGGATGCTGCAGTCTGATAGGCCAGTTATTGCATTCGTTACTCTTGAACACTGAAAGTGGGGGTGTCAGTTTCATTGGATGGTGAAAAACTTTCTAAGGCAATCAGCATTATTTGTCAGTACTTCACCAACACTTTTGCTTTACGAGTTATTAATTTCTCTGTCATGAAACAAATTACCTAGATTTTTATATTCTAAACTAATATTATCTTTAATATAAAGAAAACATATAATCTCCCTCCACATTTAAATCTTCTTCTTCATGTGTTAAATTAACCACTCATTACTGAAACAGTATCTACAGAGATTAATGAATAACATTGCAGACACTGCGAGAGGTTTCCTTTCTCTAAAGAATAAACCACTGCAGATCTTTTGCCCATCAGTAGTCTCCCTCTGAAGAGGAATTCTTATTCTCACATTCACATTTTCAATTTCAGTAGAAAAGTCAAACACAACTTAATGTGAAAAAAAGAGGTGACAATTTAATTGTTTCCTGATGTCTGTCAGTAGAGTATGTATCAAATCTTGAAATATTTTCAAAAGGCATATTGCTGAAATATTATTAGAAAATTAATCCTTAATTAATTCTGCACTTACATGTTTTTCAGTTGTGTTTCAGTTACAAGCAAGAGGTATAGGTATGTGTCTTCAAGAGAACACATAGAGATCTAAGTTAATAATCTGTGGGGTTGGGAAAATGTATAAGACAGTGATTGAAAAGTATTTGTATTCGCATAGAGTAATAAATGATCTGTCATCATTAATAACCACAGGAAAGGGCTGGCAACTCAGCCAGAATAAATAAAAAAAGAGCATGACAGCCTGTCATTGCCTAATGAAGCTGAGACATTAAACATATTCAGTCATAGTATTTTACCAGTACACCTGGATTCTCTATATTTAAAAGGCATTTATCTAATGATGCATGGCAAGGTGTTTCCAGTAATTGAAGACGGTTTTCCTGATGGAAAGTAGATTGCAAAGGACGAGACAAGAAATATTGTTGTATTACAGTACTGTAAGGCCCAGACAGTGAGTTCTAGTCCTGCACATTTTTGTGTGCATGTGCAACTTTGTGCATATGAATAGTTCAGTTGTATTTTACATATGACTATTCATGTACGTAAAATTACTGGTAAGCTTAAAATAAGTGAGATTGAATTTTGGCTGTGAGTGGTCAATCCATATAGATTTGAAAACCTAGGAGATATATTTCTTAGTTACTGTTCCACTGGCAGAAAGTTTGTTGTCTTCAGTGAAAATGATTCCATGTGCTTCAGAGGGATTTTGTTGTACGTCTAGCCTATGCATTATAAAATCACATTATTGTGGAATGATTTGGGTTGGAAGGGACCTTAAGGATCATCAACTTCCAACCTCCCTGCCATGGGCAGGGACACCTTCCACTAGACCAGGTCACTCAAAGCCCCATCCAACCCAGTCTTGAACAACTCCAGGGATGAGTCAACCCCAAACTTCTCTGGGCAGCCTGTTCCAGTGCCTCACCACCCTCAGGGAAAAATATTTCTTCCTAATATTTAATCTAAATCTACTCTCTTTCAGTTTAAAACCGTTACCCCTCATCCTATTGCTACACTCCCTGATAAAGAGTACCTCCCCATCTCTCCTGTAGACCCTTTTTAAGTACTGGAAGGCAGCAATAAGGTCTCCCTGGAGCTAAACAACCCCAACTCTCTCAGCTTGTTTTAGTATGGGAGGTGCTTCAGCCCTCTGTTCAACTTTGTGGTCCTCCTCTAGACCCCCTCCAACAGGTCCATTTCTTTCCTGTGGCAGCATCAATAATAAAGTCATTTTTCTCAAGCCTCTCTCTTTTCTTCTGAGGACAGAATTCTTTTATGAGCTGTTTGCAGTTGTCTGCTAAGTTTTTTTAACTTGCAACAATTATTGAAGGAGTGTCAAGCTGTTGCTTTTAACCCTACAAAGACCTTGACAATAATATGATGTGCTAAAAATTACCTTGGTAAAGTAAATATTAGCTGTGACAAAATGAAAATAATCTATGCATTAAGAGGGTGGATTGCTAACAGAAAATCATGCTGCTGGCAACTGACCTTAACCAGACTGCTTGTGAGATGAGATACCTCATTTCATCTTAAATATCATGTAGGGTTAGCTCGTCTTACAAATTGTAGCTTATTATGCCTGTGACATCAAAAAAGTATACTTTAATTAAACCACTTTTCTAACCCAAACCTTCTGAAACTGTAATTATGAGCATAATCTAGCAAGTACTTGTTACTTTAAAAATCTTGCATATCAAATTTTCATTTCCCGAACACAAGAATGTCTTAGTTGCTTAATAGCAATATATACTACTTAGTTCAAAGTACAGTATAAATTACAGCTATGGAGTACATAAATTTTTATTTCTTCAAACTGACTAGTGAAGTTTGGGCAAAGAAGTTAACTTCAAACTGAAGAAAAATATCAAATATATTTAAAGAAGAAAATGTATACCATTGTTACTTTTTGTTTTGTTCTTCTTCAATGTTTGCCTTTTAAAATTTGCTAGATACTGATTTTGGAGTAACAATATCACTTCTCAAGTGGGTCTTTATGTCCTGTTATAATACTACAGAAAGTCCTAATAATTTAATAATATTTAGTACGATGTAGATTCTTAGTAATTAACATATTATATTTGTGACACCCGAATATCCGTATCAATGGAGTTAATGTCTAGGACAAAATCCATTATTGCATTCAGATGTAAGATAAGTAAGAATCTAGCTGTAAGGAAAAGAAATCTCTCATTAAATTAGAAAATTAAATTATAAATTCAATCAATTAATAAAGAATGCAGAATATTTTTGTTTTTATTCTAACGCTGCCATTTATACTATTATTCATTGGTGAAACTGATGGTTTTTGTAAGTGACTTCTCAGTTATGAGTTGATAAATTATTTGCAGATTGGTTTAATTTTGTGCATACTGCATGGATTTTGGAAATCTTTGTTGGAAATTTTGATTTCATGTCTTATTACATATTGTGCAGGTGAACAGGTCCCCATTCATCTACTAACTGTGGATTTTGCAATTAAAGAAGTGCATTTGACACGCTGAAAAACCAACAAGATTTCTGGAGCGTCTGACATGCAAAGAGAAGCTGAGAATGCTGGGACTGTTCAGCCCTGAAAAAAGGACGGTGAAAGCAAGACCTTACTGCGGTCTACAATCACCTAACCAGAAAGTGTAGTGGAAATGAAAGCAGACTCCTTTTGGAGGTGTACCTGAAAGAACAATAAGCAATGGAGACGTTGAAACAAAGGAAATTCTAAATGGATAGTAAGGAAATATTTAACAAAGAGGATAGTCAAATATTAGAATCAGTTGTGCAGAGAGGCTGTGGAATCTACACCTTTTGCCGTATTCAAAACCTGACTGTATAACACCCTGAGCAACCATATGACCGGGTTTTGAGAGGAGAGTTGGACCACATGACATTTAAAATCCCTTCCAGCTTATATTATTCTATGAGTCTATTTTTTAATTCCATGAAATGAAAAAAATGTTTAATACTATTTCTTTTTGTACTTCAGAAAAGGAGGTAGCAAAGCAACATAGAATTATTTCATGCGAAAGTGTACACAAATGTCTGCCAGTGTTTTTTCTGTTGTTCATCTGTTGTATTTCTTCTTCTCAAAGCTCAGTGAGACAAAGAGTGGAGCAGCTTTTCCTGCTTTTTTCTTCAGTGTGCCTCAGTACTGAATACATCATGACTGCACTCAAACAAGTAAAGATCTCAAAAGTATCAAACACAGGCTTTTCATTTACCTATTCTGCTCTGGGTCTGAAACGCCCTTTAGCATGGTATTTAAAGTCAGTCATTATTTCTCGTTTCAGCACAATTCATCCTCTCTTTCTATCCAGCCTGTCTTATCTTCCTTCCATTTTCTTCTATTTCAACATCTTCCCCTTTCTGTCCTAGCTAAGGGTTCTTCCTCTTCTCGATTTTAATATTCTTTGATTTTAGAGTATTTCTATAATGACATTATTTCATGTCCTTGTAGTGGCTTTATCTTAGTTTCTTACAGCTCAGCTACATTTTGTTATCTTCTTTTGCAGTTAGTATGATCTCATTCATATATAACTACTAAAGACATTTGATATGTATAAACTCAGCCATGTTGCAGAACCTTCACATTTGATGCGTTTCTCCCAGTTTTTGTTGTGATTTTTAATACCCCAACAGAAAGGGAATATATACGTTTTTTAACTTACTGATGACCATTTCAAGTAAACTGGGAAGTTATGTGTACTTATTCTTTACCTTAGTGCAGATTTTTATCTGATGTGCTCTGCAAGTAATTATTTTTATTATACAACAAATTGATGTTGATGCCATATTATGTTCAACACAAAATAGAAAATTAGTGTATTTTTTGCAACTGAATGTCTGACTGCCACGTTTATTGGAGCATTCTTAATGTTCCCCATAGTCCTAATAAAGCAGAAAGAAATAAGGTAAGAATAAACACCTGCAGACCCACTCCTAGGATTTTTTTTTAATTACAAAAAAGATAAAAAGTGGTTTTGTATAATGCAGTAAAGAACAAAAATTAAAGCATAAAGAGAAAAAACAACTTGATGAAATATGTCATCAACAATGTAAAATAATGAATCATTTTATCTGAGTAGTAAGATATCCTTATTTTGACAATAAGGACATCCCACTGTTGTGAATTGCCAAGACAACTTCAATTAAATTAATTATCAACTGTATTTAAGACTGTTTTCTGAAGTTTGCAGTAGTAAAAATATACCTATTTTTAGGTTTGTTTGCACACAATTTTAGGCAGTTCTTCAAAGGATGAGTAAAGCTGTTGAGAAAAATATTCTGATATTTTCATATATTACTTTCCTCTTTTATTTAGGAAAATGCATTGGAATTTTAAAATTTAGACAAGACAATCACACAGACTAATAAAGCTGCTTCTTCCATCTTAACACTTTTGTCAGGATCCCAAGGGGGCCTTGTGCAGGAAAGCAGCATGAAAGATGCAGTACAGACCAGGAACTAGGACAGTTACAGGGAGGAGCCATGAAGCGCACACGTTAACGTTTGTCATAAGACAGAACTGTGATTTACGATTGAGGAGTGAAAGAAATTGTTACAGGATTAAATAAGCAGTCATATAGTACAGATTTAGGAACATTTGGACTCAGTCTTCATTCAAATATTCTTGTCAAGTCTGTACAGCTGAATTTCTCGCTGCTGGGTAATCTGATACACAGCGTCTAGAAGTGTACTAGAACTGAACCAGTCATAACTGAGAATGAAAGAGATTTCAAAGTGTTTTTTGTTTTCACAAGATCAAACTTGTGAGCTATGTTGAAGATCGTGACAATGACGAAATCACTTCTGGCAAAGACACATGAGAATACTTTTTAACATGCCATTAAAAACTTCCCTGCCCCCTTTAAACCAAACATTTTTTTCACCTGAGCTATTAGCTCTGCAAAGATGTACCACGGCACAGACTTACCTTGTCTGGGTATTTGATGAGGGGGGCTGATGCCTCTCAGCATAGGTTATTGTGTTCAGCGATTTGCATGCTGTAAGCTCTCATCTCAACATGGAAATCAAGCCCATTTTTCACTGTCGTTCTTTCCACTCTGTGCTCTAACTCTCTGAAAGCATCTCTCCACTGTGCAACTCATACCAGCCACTCACATCGTAATTATCTGAGCAGCCAAAAAACCCAGTGATTTATTTGCTTTATTGTAGCTGGGATAAAATGCAAATCTGGATAATAGCTGTCATTTTCAGGTTCAGAGCTGGGAATGTGAGATAGAGATTGATTTTTAACTGTTCATTTCCTTACCTCAGAACATTATGCAGTGCTTTATTTTCGCTTGTGCTGAATGTCTGTCACTGCAGACACAACACCGGACCACATCAGGGTATCTAACCCCTTTTAAAATTGTTTTGCTCTGGTACCTCCCAGAAATTATTAATCAAAACCATTTTTCATTTTGGGACTGAATGTTTTCAAGAGTTTACAATATTTAATAGGTTGTGGGGTTTTTTTTATTTTTCCTTTTTTTCTCCTCCTCTTCCCTCACCCCTGCCAAAGGCACTGAAATTTCAAAGGGCAACCAGTAGATGATAGCATTGGTCCATGAAGTTATTATCCACAAAAACTAGAAAGCCAAGGAATATTAACACAAATGATGACATCTTGTCTTCATATCAGTATTTGTTTTATGTTTGTGCTAGTTTGCACATAGTAATCTTCTCAGTTCATGGTGGAAAGCCTTTTTCTGTTTTACTACATATTAAGCAGATTTCATAATGCTGTAACAGTTTATTCTGCATTTGAACTGCCAATACTGAATATAGAGGATTAAAGGATGACATGATTTCTTTATGTGGCAGGTTAGCCCTTGGCTGGGGGCCAAACCACACACACCCGCTCACATAGTCCCTACCCCCACCCAATCATAGGGGAGAGAATTAAAGAGGTAAATGGCAAAGAGGACTTGTGGGTTAAGATAAGGACAATTTAATAACTAAACTACAATAATACTGGAAACAATACTATATACAAATACGCAATGTGATACACAGTGATACTGCCCCTCTCCACCTGATGACCAAAGGCCCAGCCCGCTCCCGGCCAACGACCCTGGAGGAGGTAGGGAATGGTTGATACACAATGATACTGCCCCCCCCACCAAAGGCTCAGCCTGTTGCCGGCTAAAAATCCCCAGAAAAAACACTCACGATTCCCCCAAAAAGGGGGGTGTGGGGGTGCACTGCTCCCGGAGGCACTCACGGAACAGACATAACAGCCCAAGTGTCCCAGGCCAAGAGCTGACCGAAGCAGGGGAAAAAAAACAACTAATGATCCCCCAGAGAGGGAGGATCCCGAAACTCACGGAACGGAGATAACGAGCATCCCGGGCCGAGAGCTAACAGCGTCTGTGGGGGTGGGAAAGGCCTTGAGAGAGTGAATGCAGGTTCCCGAAGCAAGATGATCCGGAACCCCAGGGAAGTGAAAATAGAGCGATCTCCCAGAAGGGTCCTCATCTATATTTGAGTATGACGTGCATGGGATGGAATAATTGGTCAGTCTGGCTCTCAATCTTCACCTAAAAGCAAATCCCAGGCTAGAAGCTCTCCCCCCGCTCTGTTTGTGGAGAGAGAGAGGCTGAACGTATTTGTCCTTGAAAGTATCCTGGCAATAGCTATAAACGTTCATTCTTATCAGCTTTCTCCTGAGCAGGAATCCAAAACATAGCTTCTTGCTAGCTATTTATGAAGAGAAGGAAAAAAAAATTAACTCTCTTCTACTTAACCCACGACACTTTACAATAGCGTATTATCCAAATTGCGTTTCACATAAATGGTAGGCAACATGGAACAAAGAAGCTGTTGATGCTTATGTGTTTTATTGATATCACTGATCCTTTCTACGTGAGATATGTTAACTAATGAAGTCTTCCAGCTTTTTTCTCTGGAACAAAATTCAACAAAAAGCAAGAATAAGACCTCTTCATAAACATATGTCTATGAGCAGTACAGTAAATATTTCTAAAATGGCATAGACAACATACAGTGCTCAAAGGATTACTGCCATCTACATAGTTTCTGACAAGTCCAAGTTTTAGTTGAATGAGAGTGGATACTGAGTTTAATTCTTCCAAAATGATGATAGCACAGCTGTATCTCAGACTAATTTATTTTGTTAAAATATTTATGTTCATGGAAGGAATGAGAAACTGACTCTACAACAATGCCTATAGATTAGAAATGGCCTATGAAAATATTCGCCTGCATATATACAAAATCTGTGGTTTGCTGCAAAAAAAAATTCACAAATGAAGCTGTGCTTCTTTTCTTTGGTTCAAGGAAATAGAATAAAATCAAAAGAACAGAGATAATACAGAGGAAGAAGTTAGAGAAATAGACCACATCTGAAAGCAAACATGTTTGTGTGAATAATTAAAAAGTAGATTTTAGAAAACAGATTTTGAAAATGAGCTTCACTGAATGCAAACATTAAAAATCTTTTTACAGATAATAGAAAATGTCTCTATTCTTTCCTAAGTATTTGTCCTGGCTCCAGCTGGGATAAGGTTAATTCCTCACAGAAGCTGGGAGGTGGGCATAGCCAAAGGGATATTCGATACCATGCTGACGTCATGCCCGGGATATAAGGGGAAGCTGGCCAGAGAGGGCTCTCTTTTGTGAAGGCCTCGGTGGTGAGATATTCATTGTATCAGTGTTTGTCATTGTATTCTATACCTTGTCTTGTTGTTATATTCTCCTTTCTTTTGTTTTCCTCATGTGGTATTATTAAAAATCTGTCATTATCTCAACTCACGAGGTTCCACTTTTTTTCTTATCCTTCCCCATCTTACCAGGAGGGGAGGGGGATGGGAGTTGCGACCACGTGGTGGTGGTCCTGACCCAAGACGGTATTTTATATTAAATGTAAAATTTACGTAATAGTGTGATACACAGCCATGTTTTATATAAGGAGCAAAGAACAACATTTGTGTAAAATAAAAAAAACCCTCCCACAAATAATAGCAAATCAGAGTATATTGCCTACATAGTAGAATTTATCTGCAATTGACAAGAATTAATTTTTTATAATTAAAGTTTCCCATTCTCCACTGAGATATGCTACACACACATGAACAGTCAACATCTGTTAAATCCTTCTTCCTTTAAACCTCCCTATCCTACTCCTACCTATCTCCAGTCTGCTGCACTATACAATGAAAATAACTGCTCCAGACAAGCAGTCTATGCAGTCAATGGTATTCTAATAGTTACCAATTCTTTGATGAAAAAGTACATGTTTAAAATACAAATAATACTTCCTTAAGCTTGCAAAGCAGGAATACATTTTACATAGAAGCACATCAGCTCTCTTTTTAAAGTAAAAATTCATTTAGTTTATTTTCAAAATACTTTTTTTTTTTAAATTAAAGTTCATTTGTGTTCTGGTTTTGAATGTGGTCTGGCAAGTAACAGCTACAATAATACAGTAACAGTATTAATTATTCTACTCCCCACTTACTACTAGAAGCAATTGAATTGCTAGTTACTAGGGAAATTGTTATTTTTTAAGTTTGATATCATGATTACACAGAATGACGAAGTGAACATTAGCAGGACAAATTAGCAGAAACTCTTTCCCATTTCATAGAATATGCCTTTATATATCACAGTGATCATTTATTGTTATCCATAAATAAATCGAGTTTCTCCTAGACGCATCTGAATTTGCTAATTTCTTTTGGTTTAGGTGAAATGATTCCAGAGCTCACTGCAGTTCTGTATATCTTTATCAGCAGTCTGTCTTTTCCTTAAGGACTAAGGATGTTCTGGCTGAAAATTCGTGTTGCTCTCTTCACCACCTGCAGAAAATTTGAAAAATAAAAAGCTTTCCCTGACAAGTACTTTTTGTTTAGGTTTTTTGTCTGTTTGTAGAAGCTCATTATGTGCAATGTAATGAAAAATAATATCCTATTAAGGGTAAGGAGAGATGATTCTTTATCTCTTTACAACATAATAATGAATATTTTATGATCAGTGGCTTCAGTTCTGAGTGCTGACACCACTCTTCTGAATCTAAGGTTTACCTTTGCAGATTGAATAAGTCTACATAACTTTTCTCTAGGGTGATATTATTGAAAGAAAGGTATAGTATTTTTAATGTCCTTGTAGAAGCTGAGAATGCCAAGTATGATTTTTGTGGTGATACTAAGGAACCTCTATACATGGCTATAGGGACCATAAGACGTAAAATGAAATAGATTTTGGAAGCTGACATCATCAAGATTTCTCCATAGCTCCAACTGATTGCATCTGTGGGCAGACCTGTTTTCATTGAGCTGATTCATTCCTTCATATATATTTTTAGCACTCTAGCTCTCCCCAAAAATTCTATTTTTTCAACTGTAAATTAGCTTTTCAATTACAAATGTGGATAGACAGATAGGATAGAAAGACTGTGGATAGCCAGTTTTCAGTCACTTCAGTTCCTTTGTTAGGTGCATGACTTGATTTCAATCATACTCAACAAACCTTGGGTATAATCTGTCATGTTTTTAAAGTGATTCCTGGTCATAGACACAAAGTTATATCAATTTATTTTTCTTAAGAAGAACATCTCCATACATAAATGAGAAGAATTTGTTTCAAGCTTGCAATCTTCTTTTTTTGGTTTGGTTGTTGTTGTTGTTGTTGTTAATAAAACAAGATAGGAATGAGTACTGCCTAAAGTTTCACTCAGTAAGTTTTGCCACCCAGTCTGTAACTCCAGGCACAACTATTCCTTTCATGTTTTGATGCTAAAATCTGCTGTCGTTGAAGCCGTGCTCTTCAACAACATTTAGTGAGGTATAAAGCACTTGTCTTAAGCGTGTACTGAATTACAATTAGCCTTTAAATGCACACATCTGAGCTTAAAACATATATTTTAAAGAAGTCTAAACACTTTGAGAAAGTATTTGGAGATTAGGGAAGAACAAAGGCATTTTTTTTGTCAAGTCATATTAGTATAAATTAATTGTTTATTATTGGTGAAATCCGAAATGTTCAATACAATGTATTTATACATTTTGGCTCACCTAAATATCTTCTAAAATTACTGTGTTCCGGGTTTGTGGGGGTGTTGGACAAAGTTGGAATTTATTTGTGTGGATTTTTTTTTTCTTTGACTTTCTGCATTTTTTTTCCCCCCCCACAGGAACTTATGAGTTGGAGAAGACCTCTGGACATCATCTGGTCCAGCCTCCTGTCCAAAGCAAAACTGACTTAGATTAGTTCTTTCAATGCTTTCTGAAATATATCACCATTAAGTCATTTTCCCCCTTCCATGTCTCTTATGTATTTCTAATATTCATATATTTAAAATATATCCTCTTGAGTGTTCTTCAAGATATATCAGTTTTCTTCCATATTGCAGTTTAAATGTTGCTTCTTCTCTGCAAAATCTTATTAATTTCTTGAACCTGAAGTGTGAAGCTGCTTTGATTTGGTCAGAAATAATTTTTTTTTTTGTAGGCTTCTGGTGCAGAATGAAAACTTTATCTCCCCTCAAAAACTTAGGAAGAATTTTTTGTAAAAGTTAGTTGTATAATCTTTTTGCAAAGTAGATAGCAATAAAACCAGTTCTAAATTGATAAAGAAATTCATATAGTTCTTTGTAAATAATACCCCTTAGTTTAGTAAATGATTCATAACCTAACTGTCCTAGGACATTAATATCTTATGTCAAGATTCCATCCTATGACAATTTTTTTTTTACACTAATTTTATTCAGGTAAAGAAGTCAAAGTTCAGTAAGAATTATTACGGAAACAGTGTGATAACACTGATTTTTTTTTTTTTTTTAAGGTGACATGGGACTTTTGGACTTGGCATAATTGTAGAGGAAATCTTGAAACATAGCTATATCTATAAAGTATCTTCTTCACATGTAATTTCCCCCCAGTCAGTCTTTCAGTCCTAATAAAGCTTTTCAGGTTTAAGGACAATATTAATTGACATAATTTCCTACATGATCTAAGAGAGCATTTGTTCTGGCTTTTATCCTCTTTTTTTTTGTACAAGCTCTAGACACCATGAAAAGACTGTTTTGAGGACAGGCAAAATCAATCAGGTAGGTAATTTGACCTTTCTTTCATTGCTTATAATAGAATTATTATGAAAGAATAAAGTCTAAAATATTTATTCTGCAAGCTGGCATGCCATTAGGCAGAGAACTGTGACCATTTTTTAAGCATTAACCCAAATTTGAATCCAGCATAATTTGAATTCCAGACAGAAGTTATAGGTCTTTAACAGTTTTCATTTGTTGCCATGTAAAATTCTCATTAACATGGATTGTGACAGAAAAAAAAAAAAAAAACTAAAACTTCATAAAAATCAAAACATATCGTTATTTTCAGGAGGCTTCTTTATGTCATACTGAGTATAAAGTTTCAAATATAACCTTAAAAGGTGAAATAACATGAAAGACTTTGTTGAAGTTAATAGCAAAACTTAAAGTGAATTTCTGAGAGATTAGACTGCATGTGAAGAAAAATCCTGAGTAGAATAAAAATAGAAATCTGAATGATCCCCTTGGTGACCTGTGAGAATGATATATTTGAACCTGGAGAGTCAACTTAAATAGAAGAGTTAACAAAAACTTGTACACCAGGGATTTTTTTCCCACTCCTGCTTTCCCTTAGTAGAAGTTTGAAGTGTAAAATTACTTCCACTTCATGAAATATTTAAAGTATTAATATTCCTTTTTATGATTGTTTAGAATGATCCATAATCTTACAAAACAATATTTACTCAGGCAGTTACCTTGTGCTGAAAAGTTTTCATTGAAAGGAAACCAATTTCCTACATAGTGAGAAGAAAAAAAAAATAAGTTACATCTGTTTATAACAGAAAGCTTCTCTGATTAATTTCTAGATAACTGCTTCTGTTTGTCTGGGAATATGAACAAGGATTTCTCAAAATTTGACCATTACTTACAGCATTATTTCTGTGGAAAATCTCTTAATTTTTATAAAGTAAACACAGAACAAGGTCTACTAACATATAATGCATTTCAAGTACAAGATAACTCATTTATGATTACATATTTCTGGAATATCTTAATGTCACATCAGTGTTCATAAGAGATGAAGCACAGAGAATCCAAATGTTTTATTCATGAAAACATATAAATCTCTTCCCTCCCCTGACATTTTTACTAACTTCATATAATTTAAGTTTGACATAAGAAAAAATCAATTACAATTTCCAGACCTGGAAGCCCAACTTCCAGTGCCACATATTCACCCTAGAGATCTGGAAAAACTGGACTAGATCTTGAAATGTACATATCAAATGAAGTTTTAAGTGAGAAGAGTGACCATTAAGGCCCTTCATGACTGTTTGAAATAGAAGCCTTCAATGAAACAAAAAGGGACACATTTTAACATGTTAAGCTTTCACCTTGGAAGCTGAGATTCAATTTAATCATAAAATATACCCCATCTTGTTCTTTACATCCATTATAACCTCCTTGTATGCTTAATTATAGCAAATTAACATAATGGATTTTTGTTTGGTTTTTTTTTTTTTGTGGATTTGTTTTGGGTTTGTTTTTTTTGCACAAAAGAAATAGCCAGTAATATATAGAAGACAAAAGAAATATTATCTACTTTTCTGAACCTTTTCTTATTTCATCTTTCTTCTGTGCAGTCATATAACACTGTAAGGCATTCTATATTGTATGTGGAATGCTGTTACTGAGACCAAAGGGTAGTTGATGGAATTTGTCATGATTTTACAGAAAAGAAACATGAGTTTCAGCAAAATTTACCTATTTTCTTACCCTATTCTTAACATACCAGTTTAATATTTAATTAAATATTAAATATTTTAAATATTTTAAATATAGTTGTATTTAGCTACGATATAAAACTAACGGAGGAATAAAAAGGAAATATATATAATATTAAAAAATCTGGAAGTCACGTGGTTCTATTCACTGTAAAAATAACAGGTGATAAAAATGATGCTTATGAATCCCCAGCCACAATGTGTGATGCAGGAAAAGCATAGTACTATTTTAGAGTATGCATATATATGTCTGAATTCTTGTGGATAGGTGCATATATGCTGTCAAGGGTACACACTACTGACGTGCACATGCTAGTCCATTGCATAGACAACCAGGACAGAAACACAGAAACGCTGAACCGAGTTTATGCAGAACTAATTCACTCAATGCTCAGTAGACTCCAAATTATCCTACTGGGTTCATAGAGGAAGTGCTGTAGTAAGTCTCTTAAATATGACTCTCAGATCTCATACATTTTTTTTCCCCACTATATATAGATTTCTTACCCAATGACTTTAGTTCTGATCTTCTGGGCTGAAAACTACAAGTTTATGCTATATGCCGAGAGATTTCCTACCTTGCTGATGATGTACTCAGCTTTCATTTTAATTGCTAAAAGTTATGAAATTCAGAAGCTGCAGCATTTATAGACAAGTTGTGTATCCTTTAATTTTCTTTTTGCTCCTATGAATCTTGCAGAGAAAAACACTAACGTATAAAACCTCTCCTGATTATTTCTTTGGGCCATGTGGGTAATTACAGAATAGATGACGGAATAATATAAAGGTTGACAGAAAAACTTTAGACGTAACCAGAGTTTGTCTTTCTTAATGTATATGCTCATTAGTAGACTGTCCATTTTTTAAACAGAAGTTTCTAGGATGACTCCAGGCTGTTCTTAGACTCATAGGGGTCCTCAGTAAACTCCAAAGTACAAACTCTTTTTTCTTCCCTGCTGCATTTTCACGACTTAGACTGTTATGCTACTGTCAAATGAAAACTTTCTTCTCTTCACAATTCAAGAGGTCTAGTACATCAAACAATTCTCTTTTTAACTTCTTTTTAACCTTAATATTGGTGACTTATGGCTATTATCGAGAAATCATATGTGTTTGTACCCATGTACCTTATGTAGGTAACATACATTGTCCATGAATTTGCAATTAGTTTTATATGTAAAAACAATTTTATAAACACCATTTTCCCATTTTTTAAAATCTCATTCCAATGATGTCTTGCATGCTTGATAGTACGCTATTTGAAGTGAGGGGTAGGAACTCATCTCAGTGCTGTCCCTTGTGGCGTGGCATATGACTTAGTGCTGGTGTCTAATAAATAGTAACATCTGGGGGTCTGGTGAATATTGGTCTTTTTCTAGTTTCATTGGAAAAGAAATGAATACAATATAGGAAATACAACAGAAATAAATGTCCATTGCTGCTGTGTGTGTGGCTATGAACAAGAACATAACAATATCTAATGTCTATTCATAGTGTCATAGAGTTTGGAGTTAGTACTGACCTACTTAGTAATCTTGTCAACCTCTAAGTCACACGTGGATGGTTATTTGTGTATTTTTATCACAGAGGAAAATAGAAAACTGCATTGCCAATTGACTAGTCAGCTGGCAAAAGTTCTGAGTTCCAAAGCATTTGGAAAATTGACGTACAGTACCTGTGCCATTCAAAGGCCCTAATATCGTACAGCTCAGCGGGAACTGCACAGTAAGAAAGCAGAGTGAAGGAAACTGTATGTGATCAACAGCTAGCTACCACATTTATTGCCAGCACACAGGTGGTTTATACACTACCCTAATGAACCAAGAAAATCTTGATCTTAGATCTCCACATGCAAGATTTTTGTTAGAAATTCAAGGGGAAATGTAAGTTTCCAATTGTGCATCATAATAAAGAATTATTTGAAAAAATTTCTTTTTTAAAAATGTAGAGAACATTTTGTTTCCCTTTATGCTTACACTTTCAACATGAGGCTGTTGAACACCACATTGCTACAAGGAGTGGAAAAGTAAAATAACGCTTTTCACCAAATTTTCATATTAAAATAGTAACTTTTGTATCACTATAGCATCTGTGGGTCAAGGTTTCAGTGTACCCATTGTTGTACATAAACAAAGCTAAGGAAAAAACTCCCTATTCTAAGTGATTTGCAATATAAGCAGAAAAAACAGATGAGTATGACAGGCAATTGTTTGAGCACAACAACTCTGAAACAGTGTTAGGGGTTATGTAAATTGTGCAGAAAACCGAAGGGAAAAAAAACCAGAATTTATACAGAGAAAAAATAACTAGTCTAGTAAAAACAGTGGGATGATATTCTGGTATTCCCAGTGGGAGGGGCAGCATATGATGCCAAGGTATGGATGTACAACAAGGTGATAGAAAAAACTATATCAGAGGATAATTCCGAATGTTGAAAGTGAAAGAGATGTTGTGTAGGTTGAGGATAATCCGTGATGTGCTTGAAATTGAAGAGAAGTGGTTTGCTTGATTCAATGGAGAAGAGGAAGCCAGCAAACTGTCAAGAAAGGTGACACTGTCAAAGTGACAAGGTAGAGAAAATCTCTTCAGCTTCATTTGAAATGAAGCTGTGTGAGACTGCAGCTCTCACAACCAGAAAGAGAAGGATGATTCAGTAACTGACAAATTGACAAATCCAGGATGAGAGTTTTATGTATGTGGTTGAACAGAAAAGACTGGTCCTTGAAGAATCAGCAAACACAGAAGTGAGGACCTAAAAAGCTTTGACCTAAGTCAAAGATACATCCAAGAAATGGTTCAGAATAACAGGAAGAATGATTAGAACACATGGCATCTGAGAAAGGGAAGCTAGAGAAAATAATAAAAAAGTCAGTTTTCTGTAATTCATCTGAACATTGGTAAATGTCCACAAGAATATTTCTGAAGTCCAATGCAATTTTTTGGTCCTGTCTTCACAGAACACCACTACTAATCTAGGAGCCAAGTTTTCTTCTCCACTGAAATCCTCTCAGCTCTAAGACTGAAGAAACTGTCAGAACCCATCTCAGAACTGGCAAAAAAGAATGTAACATCCTTGAGGCAGCTTAATTAAGTTGATGGTGATCACAAAGTTGGGAACGTAATTCCTACTTTCTGTTGACTTTACTTGTAGTCTGAGGATGAAGGCAACATCTGACAGTGATATAAGTTTTGTCCCAGAGTGGCAGTGTGCAGGGAAGGTTCACTGCTGAAACTTATTTTTATTAATAATTATAAAATCATTTTCTTGATCTACAATGAAGCAAGCAAGCAAACCACTTTTACTCATTTACATAGCCTTAACACCACTTGGCCACTCAGTTAGTATTCAGTCCATCTCCCTGTCCACTCATCCAACCTGTACATTATTAGCTTGTTTAGGAGTATCTTGTGGGAGACAGTGTTAAAGCACTTACTGAAGTACACATAGACGATAACCACTGCTGCTTGAATATGAGACTATAAGTTGCCTGAAACTACTTTCCTGGTCCATGAATCAGTGGGATCTTAAATGTTTTGCCTTTTGTACTAGTGACAGAGAATATTTTCTGTACTACAAAGCCTATTTACTTACAAATTGAAGACCTTTTATTCTCATTCACTGTTACTTCATTTTGTGCTGGTAAGTGCTTCCTTAGTAGAATTCAGTTCTCTTAACTGTCTACATTTCTCTTAACTGTGGCTTCTGTGGAAAACTTCTAATACAAATTCCATTACTGCAATAACTAACGAAACATAAAATATATTTCAGTTATGACTTAAGCATAAAGACACCTATTTATAGCTTTTTATAAGATGTAATGTATAAATGAATGTATAAAATAAAACAATGCACTATATAAATATATATTAAAAATAAATATGTAAATAAATATATAAATAAATGTATAAAATTTAAGTAAGCAATGGGCTTTTAAGCTGACCCTGCAACAGGCTCTTGGTGACTTATTTTTTACTGCCTAGTTTGAGTTGGTAAAGGAGCAAGTAAAACTCGTTGGATTCTCCTCATATTTCACTGTCTTCCCCAAAAGCTACTATGTTTTCTGCTAGACTCCCTGCCCCTTTCTCACTCCATGTCTGAGTCTATGAGCAATTACAGATTAGGAGCTCGGTCCTACGTCCTGTTACGCTAACCATGACTTAGGTCAAGTTCAACTTAGTATAGCTGAAATTCTGTCCTCATGGAGACAAGGAAAGTGCTGAACAATGATCAAGCCACACATCTGACAGAAAGTAGTATTTGAAACACTAGTATGTCTAAGAAAACATATCTGAAAATAGGTACAAGTCTTCACTAACAGTTTTTGGGATGCTTCTGAAAAATATTCTTTTTGTCTGCCAACCTGTCGTCTTGTCAGAGCTTTCCCATACTCTCCGGACAACCCATGGGAAATATATCTCATTGCGAGTACCATGGATTTATAAGGGTCTGTAGAGCTCTGGATTCCATCTTTTTCACTTGGTAAAGCAACTACATCACAGCAGCCCCGAATCTGGTGCAATGTGACATAAGAGCACAGATTAACATGATAAATAGCTCTAGCAGAGCTTCTACACTTTGCTGGATTCCACTAATAGTTCTGGCATTTGTGAAGTAAAACCTGTTCATTAACCATCAAAGAAAAAGATCATTAATAAGCTGATGATAAATACTAACTCTGTACAAATATTCTAAATGCGGACTTAATCATTCTGTTTAAAAAAGATTGTGTCACATACCTGTATAGGTGTCAGTCAACATGAACAGTACAAATGCATTAAATCTTCTTTTCACAAGTTGTGATCAGTGACTAGTTTATTTGCTGTATTCATAGAATTATTTAAAACTCATTCTCAGAATATAAACTCCATGTTCCTCTCAGTGTCTAATTTTTTTAAAATAAAAGTGTATGTGTGTTAAAATTATCCATATCTTCTCTCATATTTCTTAGTTTATTATAACTTAAAAATGGGAGAAAGTATAACTTGGTATTTGAAAATATGAAAAGATTAATAAAAAACTTTCCTTGCTGTAAAGGATATATATTTTTTTAACTCAATATTCAATGTCTTCCTAGGCTGTTTTGCATTCATTAAGTGATAATAGGTTTACTTGCTAATATTGCAAAATAGACCTTAATCCAACGAATTCTCCCAATGGTATACACTGGCCTACATTGTCATTTCACAAACAGAGCCTCTGGCACTACAAGGGCTAAAATTAGTTGTGCTCAAAGGCAGTGTATATTTAGGCTATGCTTATAGTTTCTCAGGTTACCCAATGAGTAAATATGGTCTTGCTAGTAAACAAACTAGTTTGTGCTTGAAGGAAACAAACTAAAGCTAATCAAACAAAAACCCCTCCCTTCTGTATCTGTAGGTGTATCTGTTGTTTTAGGTGGAATGGAATGCATATCATAGAATCATGGAATGGCCTGGGTTGAAAAGGACCATAGTGACCACCTAGTTTCAACCCCCCCCGCCATATGCAGGGCCACCAACCACTAGACCAGGCTGCTCAGAGCCACATCCAGCCTGGCCTTGAATGCCTCCAGGGATGGGGCATCCATGACCTCCCTGGCAACCTGTTCCAGTGTGCCACCACCCTTTTGGGTGAAAAACTTTCTCCTAATCTCTAACCTAACCTCCCCTGTCTTAGTTTAAAACCATTCCCCCTTGTCCTATCCACCCTCGTAAACAGGCGTTCCCCCTCCTGTCTATACACTCCCTTCAAGTACTGGAAGGCCTCAGTGAGGTCTCCCCGGAGCTTTCTCTTCTCCAAGCAAAACAAGCCCAGTTCCCTCAACCTTTCCTCATAGGAGAGGTGCTCCAGCCCTCTGATCATCTTAGTGGCCCTCCTCTGCACCCGCTCCAAGAACTCCACATCCTTCCTGTACTGGGGGCCCCAGGCCTGGACACACTACTCCAGATGAGGCCTCACAAGAGCCGAGTAGAGGGGCACAATCACCTCCCTCTCCCTGTTGGCCACCCCTTTTTTAGTGCAGCCCGAAACACAGTTGGCTTTGCGGGCTGCAAGCAAGCACTGCCGGCTCATATCCAGCTTCTCGTCCACCAGGACACCCTGCACTTGGCCTTATTAAACCTCATTAGGTTTACACGGGCCCACTTCTCCAGCCTGTCCAGGTCCCTCTGGATGGCTTTCCTTCCTTCCAATGTGTCAATGGCAACACTCAGCTTGGTATCATCCGTAAACTTGCTGAGGGTGCACTTGGTGCCATCGTCTATGTCATTGATGAAGATGTTAAAGAGCACCAGTCCCAAGACGGACCCCTGAGGGACATCGCTTGTGACTGGCCTCCACCCTGACACAGAACCATTAATCATAACCCTTTGGCTCCGTCCAGCCAGCCAATTCCTAATCCATCATACAGTCCACCATTCAAATCCACACCTCTGCAATTTAGAGAGAAGGTTGTGGTGAGGGACCATGTCAAAGGCCTTGCAGAAGTCCAGGTAGATGACATCCATCGCCCTTCCCCCATCCACCAAAGCCATCACTCTATCACAGAAGGCCAACAGATTGGTCAGGCAAGATCTGCCCTTGGTGAAGCCATGCTGGCTGTCTCGAATCATGAATGCATGCCTGTGTCTGTGAGTGTACTTCATCACAGAATCATAGAATGGTTAGAGTTGGAAAGGACCTTAAAGATCATCTAGGTCCAAACCCCCTGCCATGGACAGGGACATCTTCCACTAGACCAGGTTGCTCAAAGCCTCATCCAACTTACCCTTGAACACTTTCAGGGGTATGGCATCCACAACTTCTCTGGGTAACCTGTTCCAGTGCCTTACCACCCTCACAGGAAAATATTTCTTCCTAAAATCTAATCTAAATCCACTCTCTTTCATCTTAAAAACATTGCCCCTCATCCTATCACTTTGATCCCAGATAGAGTGCCTCACCATCTTTCCTTTAGGCCCGCTTTAAGAGCTTTAAAGCTGAAATAAGGTCTCCCCAGAGCTTTCTCTTCTCCAGGATGAAAAACATCAACTTTCTCAGCCTATCCTCATATGGGAGATGCTTGACTTCCCTCTGACCATCTTCGTGGCCCTCCTCTGGACTTCCTCCTAACAGGTCCATGTCTTTCCTGTGCTAAGGGCTCCAGAGCTGGATGCAGTACTCCAGCTGGAGTCTCACCAGAGTAGAGCAGAGGAGGAGAATCACCTCCTTCAACTTTCTGACCACATTTCTTTTGATGTAGCCCAGGATCCGGTTGGCTTTCTGAGCTGCAAAAGCACATTGCCAGATCATGCTGAGTGATAGTTTATTGTATATTTATATTCATGTTGTCATAGTTTAGTCATTCTAATGAATGTGAACTGAAGTCATTTTGTCCATGGGGACAAGAAAAAATGGATGGACCTTATGTAGTGTGTCCTCAGGTATTTTTAGAAATGTGTCTCCCTCCCCGACTCCTCACTCACAGCAGAGTTATAGGCTTATATGCTTTGAGATAGACTACGAAATTAAATTCAGACTATCCTTTACTTTTGTTAACTTCTAGCAATGTCAAGCAATAAAAAAATATCTGTTTATTCAAGAAAACTATTGGGAACTTGTGGGGCACATACATGTCAACTTCTGGAAAAAAAAATAGTTTTTTTTTTCTTTTTCTTTCTGAAAAGTGTAGATCCAAACCAAGAAAAAAATATATCTCACATACTGAAGATATTGTAACCAGTTGTTCAAAAGTAGACCATGACATCTTATTTGTTTCTCCGCAAAAATTATTTATTCTCTGCAGTACTATAATCCACCTCTTTCATATAAAACAGCTATGCCTCTGGTCTAACATTTCCTGAAGGCAGCTGATTCCCTTGACATGTCTTTTTAACAAATGATTGCAATCAGAGTCCCATGTAATTCAGTAGCTCTTTTCAAAGAAGAAAGTTTAATCTAGTAACTTCTTATTAAATTCTTAGTTTCTGTAGGTGTGTTTTTGAAAGATCTTGAAGGTAAATAATTTCATTTTGGAACTCAGCTAATGGTTTCCCTCGTCTTTCCTAATGAAAATTTATTTCAATGTAGCAGTAGATTCAGTATTTTCTGCATTTTGATGTTTTCTGAAGGGGAGAATTTGTGTGTGCATACTAAATTCTCAGTAAAGACTACATGACCTGAAACAAATTGCTTTATTTCTTTCATTAATCAACAGATTAACTCTTTTCTGCCTGAATATTACTTTTTAGAAGAGCAAAATATTTAAATATGCTACAGTTGTTTAGTACCTCAGTGAACCGTGAAAAGGACATTTTCATAGCAAGGAACTTATACTTGCCAAGACTTCTTAAAAACCTTAATTTTAAGAAAAAACAAATCTTAATTTACCAACGTCTCTTATTAGATACACTAAGTCTCCTTAGATAAAAGAGCATAATTTCAAGGTTCCCAAGAGAAAATAGCTCTCTATGAGCTAGGAACTGTACTTGCAGGAAGAATCAATACTCATATCAAGCCATTTATAGTCAGAATAGATAAATAAACCGAGAAGGAGATAATGAAATCATTATAATAAGAAAGCATTTTTCATTAATTAAGTACTCAGTGACTTGATGAAGTCCCAGAGATAATGAGCTGTCTAGTTTGGGATCTTTCAGGAAATTCTAAAATTCTGATAACTGCTTTTCATTTTTTAAATGAAATATTTAACTGAAATATTTAATATATTTAACCTGAAATATTTCTTTCCTTCCTTCTCTCCTTCCTACCTCCCTCACTCCCTAGAAGACTGGCAGCAGAAAGTCAGGATCCAACACCTCTTAGAGTCATTAATGGGTTGAGACCCTTGGGTCTAGGCAGCTGCTCCCCCTAGAAAGGATCTAGGCAGTGCCAAAAATATTCAGAATTGGCCATTGTGGGGTTCTGCAGCTTTCTGCTGCAAAATGACACCTCCTGTCCATGTCTCTAAGTGAGCCTGTGCAGAGCTTTGTGGGCCTGTTCCAAGTCAACCCACACCTTGTGCCTGGGGCTTTGCCCACCCTGCTCTGGAGTACTGCTGTTGCCTCATCTTGTCTCCTCCATATATT
>WKFP01014261.1:600532-634295 GCA_011057875.1 Pterocles orientalis
TCTTTCAGGAAATTCTAAAATTCTGATAACTGCTTTTCATTTTTTAAATGAAATATTTAACTGAAATATTTAATATATTTAACCTGAAATATTTCTTTCCTTCCTTCTCTCCTTCCTACCTCCCTCACTCCCTAGAAGACTGGCAGCAGAAAGTCAGGATCCAACACCTCTTAGAGTCATTAATGGGTTGAGACCCTTGGGTCTAGGCAGCTGCTCCCCCTAGAAAGGATCTAGGCAGTGCCAAAAATATTCAGAATTGGCCATTGTGGGGTTCTGCAGCTTTCTGCTGCAAAATGACACCTCCTGTCCATGTCTCTAAGTGAGCCTGTGCAGAGCTTTGTGGGCCTGTTCCAAGTCAACCCACACCTTGTGCCTGGGGCTTTGCCCACCCTGCTCTGGAGTACTGCTGTTGCCTCATCTTGTCTCCTCCATATATTGCTCGTGGGAGCACCTTGCAGCTCTGGACTTTCAAACATTGGTGTGCTCCTGGCACCGCCTTGCAACGACTGTCTTTGAAACTGGCAAGTTCTCCAATGACCTTGAGAAATCACACCAATCACTGCCAGAATCCTGAAATTTTGGTGTTAGAAGTTTATTCAAAGATGTATGAAACTTCCATTTTTATTATTATTAAAAAAGCAACCCTCCCCTAGACAGACAAGCAAACTAACAAACAAAACCACACCAAACCAACAAATACCTACCGCAAAACAAATACCTGCTGCAAAACAAATACCCACTGTAAAACTTCTAATCGCATATACCTCAAAAGCCTGTGTCAGAGGCAGGACCAGGATCTGACATTCTGAGACCCAAGTCAGAGTTTTCAGTGTAAGGATGTTTTTTTCAGTTTTGTGGGCATTAAACAAACAGAAAATTCCCAAGAGGAAGACTTGCTGAGGTACTGACAGTTAGTTGATGCTGACTGCTCTCACTCCTCTAGCCCTCCCTCTTTCAATCCTTTGGCTTTGCACAAATACCTTTTTCCTGAATTTGACTTGAAAAATAAAGTAATCATCAAAAAATTCTGATTTCATCACAAATTCAATTCCAGTTAGGACTCATGATATAATTTTTAAGTCAGACATTATGTGTTTCTGTGTTTACCAGTTCATTGTCCTTGTACCGGCTGCACAGTGGAAGAGTGATGTCTGTGTGTGTGCCCTCCTCTGAGCTGTGGGCATCCTCTCTGCACTCCTGTGACTGCTGTTTCATGGCTCTGAACTGCCAAGTGTCACACACACCATGGAGTACTAGAACAGGTGTCCTTGGATAAAACAACCCTCCAGAAAAAGAAAGTGCCGTGGCATCAGACACTCAATTTTAAATGTGACAAAAAGCTATAATAAAACCAAATTTTATTGCACTTGGAGTTATTTTTTAAAATACTTTAAAGTCAAGAAAGTTCCAGAGGACAATTTTCTTCGAATGCTTTCTTTACAAAGCATTTTTAGTGTTCTTAGTGCTCTTTTAGCTTTTCTTTGTTAGCATAGTTATCATCCTTATATTTAAATACTTTGATAATTTTTAATCATGAATGATATATATAGACTGATTGACTATTTAGTGTATAATACTCGTAAACAAGCTGTCATTTCCACTCTAAAATGCAATCAAAAAGAAAAACAGATCACCTAAATTTACTTTAAAATGATATATTTAATCTGAGTTTTGTAATTTAAAAGATGTGAATCCTAATTTCTCCCATACTTTACATGAAATATGGAGAGGAAGAATAACATTTTAAAACACAGACTGTGTACCTGACCCAGCTATATTTTTTTGGGGCAAAAAGATTATGCTTTTAGACCAAAATTCTCTTTAACTATGCAAAGACTGATGGGTTACTTTTGCTCTGTCATCATAGTAGCAGATATTGATACAACCAATGCTCTGTACAACTACAGAGACCACAGAGCAGGTTACAAAAGTTTCGAAGAATTTGTGTGACTTCTTGGTCGGTTAAATCCGTGAGCTGAGGTCTGTGCTGCCATGATGCTCCTCATGCTTCTGTCTTTAGGTACACCAGCATGAGGGCTAAGTGATTTGGGCATGGTTTATCGGGTTAGGTGGTGTTGTGTTGATGGTTAGACTTGGTGACCCTCGAGGTCTTTTCCAACCTTTATGATTCTATGAGGGTCTAAACTCCACTATGGCCTTAACTGTTTTTAATGACCTCCACCTTACAGGTACTGGACTGACAGGAGCAAGTAATATCTTATGTGTTTAGAAAAAAATTTCAGAAATGAAATGTTTCCTTTTAAACCATAATCATGTTCTTTTCTGATCAGGTGTCTGGGCCAGTAGGGAAAAAAAAATCACAAAAAAACCACACATAATGGCACTCTGCGAGGACTGAGATTTGTATTTGCATGTTGTTATACCTGATATATGATCTATCTTTAACTGCTGTGCTCTGCTGTGCTGTCTTGCTTTGGAACTGGTTGTCTGATGTCAAGCCTCATTGTGCTGAATCAAGATCTTTATCCTCTTTCAGATTTCATACTCTTGTCTGTTTTATGCTTTTTTCCTTTGAAGGATAAGTCCATTAATTTATGTCATGATCTGTTACAAATAAATAAGATAGATAGATACATATTTTAAATATTTTTTTCCAAATTAAAAAACATAGCTATTTTAGTGGGTTTTTTGGTTTGGTTTTGTTTTGGGTTGTGTTTTTGTTTTGGGTTGTGGTTTTGTTTTGGGGTTTTTTTTTTGTGCAGGGGGTTGTTTTTGGTTTTGTTTTTCTGGAAAAAGATTGTCATTGTTTTAGATTAAGTGTTAAATACTTGAGCAACCTGGTCTAGAGGAGAGGGGTTGGAACTCGATGATCTTTAAGGTCCTTTCCAACCCAAACCATTCTATGATTCTGATTCGATGATTCTATATTTACTCCCTTCTCAAACCAAAAGCCTGTGATCAAGGATATTCCTGACTTGCTGAATTTGCTGAATAACAGTTTGTATTAGTTCTTAACAGTATGCTCTATCTGCTAATAAAATATGTTTTCTGGCACATTTGTCAAACGGAATCTTATTTACAGCTCTAATCCATAGACACAGAGAGAGCGCATCCTATTTCAGAACTGATGCACGGAGGCCGAAGGTTTGATTTGTTTTCTGAGATGACAATAAAAAGTCTGTTGATGTCAATTACAGAAATTCATTATTTAGGCATTAAAAAAAAAAATTGAAAACCTTGCAGTAACAAAGCTACACTATGAAGAGAGAGAGAAAAATATGTTCTGCCATGTCTATGTGGGGAAAATACAGAAGAGACTTAACAGGGTAATATAATATAATTATAGAAATAACTTTTTAAAAATTAATTTTCTGTATTTTCATGAATTTGAATAACTACAGGAACATCCATGATTCTTACCTTCTACCTAACACTCTAGAGAACCCCCTCCCCAGTTTCATTTATATAATGCAGAGTTCCAGATATGATCATATCATATGATCATTTCTGATTTTTTATTCTGAACACAAGTCTAACATAATTCATGGAAATACCAGCTCAGCAATGTTGATTCTATGATCAGATGTAAACAGATTAGCCCATTCACACAAAAACCACAGCTGCCCAGCTGTTTTCATAGTTCTCAGTGTTCCATCAACTTTTCATCATGTTATCTTAGTAAACTAATGGGGGCAGAGACTCAGACAATTACAGAGCTGGTCACAAGAAGCAACGGTGTTGAATTTTACTGTAAGTTAGAGTTAATTTGCTTCTGCTAGAGCAAAAGGACAGCAGAGAAACAGGGCCTTGAACCTTTGTTTAAATTTCCTCCTGAGGCTGAGCATGATATGGTTTTGTTCATCATCCTCCATCAGATCACCAGAAGTAACAGGAAAACAGCTAAAATGTCCCCTTTAAGAGGGTTGGTCCTAGTCCCCATACAACTAGGGAGCAGTTGTAAATAAAACAACATGACAGTATAATGCTTTTGCTGGCAGTACTTTTCAGCCTTTAGAAATCAGTGAAACTATAGAAATAGAGATTTACTACTTATCTGCTATTAAAATATTTGCTCATAAAGACCTTTTGAATTTCCATTTTTTGATAAGTAAATAAAAATGTTCCACAGAATATAATATAATTTTGTTATCTTATTACTCTGGTGCCTCTTTGGTGCCCATAGGTTTCTTAACCTTTGTTTTATTTATTTCGTTTGCTGCCTTTTATTTTCCTTCTAAACATGTGACTTATTTGCAATTGTATTTCATTTTAATTTTTACCTCAGTTTACATTTATGTATCTTATTTATTTCTAAATAAGTTCATATTCTTTGGGGCTTTTGTTTACTCTTTTTTTTAGGAGTCTGACATTTCTAACAGGTTGAACAGCGGTGTGGTTTTCTGTCACGAAAAAGAAAGAAGCCGGATACCCTAAGATCAATGTGTACTATGACATACTATTATTTAAAACACTGAGCCATTTCATGCAACCATGAACCAAGAATTTCTAGATTTTACATCTTTAACCCAGTCCTGTTCACGAGTGTCCCCATCCCTTTCTGTTTTAAAGATTCTCTGAAAACTCCAGTCCATTTCCACTAAAAACAAGGCTTGGATACTTTGTTTCTTCCTTCTTTCATTTTGTTCTCCATGTCAAGAGAAGGCGTTAGGACCACCACATATTTATGTATGCTTGGCCCAACACAATTCACATATTTTTCTTTCATTAGGCATTTTTTGTATCCTTATTTTTCTCTGAACCTAATAGGAGTCACTAAGTAGTCCATGCAGAGGAATTTACATGCATTTCCAGTTTCTACCCCACTCCAGGTTCATAATTTCTGTTTTTACACGTAAGTTTGAGCACACTTCCTGCAAATGTTGTGTGATTTTCCCCTTAGCCATCTTTCTCCATCCTCCCCCTATACACAGAAAGGGCTTTTATTTGGCTCCATTGTCTCCTTTAGACCTGTAAAGGTGTTTTCCAGTCTCCTTCCTGATCTAATAATTATTTAATGTTTATTTCCCTTCTTGGAATTACATGACTTGAGGCATTGGTACACAATGCATAGCATAAAATTTGTGCGTTATAGGTATACTTAATAGTTGAGATTCAAGACAACATCTATGTGGATGCATAAGCATATTTTTAAGGAACATAGTTTACTAAAGTATTAATAAATCTCAGGATGAATGACTTTTCTGACAACCTAAAGTTTTAAAGTGTCATATATCATAACATACCATACCAAGCTTCCTCTCATTTGCTCTGTGCCTTCTGGAGTATTAAGTAAACTTGATATTTGCTATACTCTGGAGATGATGTGGGTAGTTGCCCTCAGGGAGATGGTTGTGTGGGTGGTGGCAACTGTGAATGAGAAAGGAGAGGAAAAGAGAAAGGGATCTTCTCTTACTGAGGTCAGGCTCTGACTACTGGCTTTGTCTCAAAAAAGGTGTGAAGCCCTGCTGCTGTCAAACCAGACCAGGCTTCCATGGATATATCACTGTCTCGATTACTCTACTTCCTCCTCAAGGTCATTTCAGCAGTGGAAAGAGATACTTCCTCCCCATCATACACCATCGTGAATGCTTGATTACTGTAATTTCTAGCTGCTATTACAAAGGTTATGGCACTCTTGTTTTTTCATAGCTCCTTCCTGACTGCTACCCTGCAAAAAGCTTGGTACCAATTTGATGCTTAGACTGCCCTACTCAACATAGGCATTGTGCCACTCTGATGACTGGGCAAGAATGAAGCCAGTGCCCATCTTCCTTGTATCAGGAAGTCTACAGCTACTGCCTAAGCATCCAGATGTCTGAAGGAGTCAGCGCTCAGATACTTTGTTCAAAAGTTACAGTGCTTCAATCATAAAAGACAAGCATTTTAAATAGCAGGGAAGCTCACCTATCAATAGTCTTTTCTGTGTGCTCAGGAACTGTTTTGTTTAAAGTTTGACTTCTGCTCAGATTGTGATATGACAAACAAAATTTCTCCTGACAGTGACAGAACGATAGAAAAGTCTTTGCGATCTGTGCCACATATATTCCCCAGAAGTGCCACAATCCTGATTATAGTCCACTTTCAATATTGCTCAGTAGTGGAAGCTCACAAGGACACTAATGAAAATTTTATATCAGCTTAAGTAGTTATTTCTGTTATGATAAGTCGGGCAGTAATGTTAATTGGTATACTCTAACTTCAGCTATCAAAAGGTCACATATTTAATAAAAGAGACAGCTTCCACTGTGGTTTCATTCCCATAGTTTTCCGCTAATGTCAATGGAAAGACAAAGGTATCTCCAGAAGGAACTTTGTCTTATCCTAAGACACTTGAGATAAATCAAGCTCCAGAAGTGTATTTCCTTTAACAACAGAGGAGCCTAGGCCTCAACTGAACATTTAAGGTCGTATTAATACAGCTACAGTTAGGTAAAATAGATCCCACATATAATGAAAAATGTCAGACAGGGAATAATATTTTATTCATTGTTATTAATTATTTTCTCCATTTTACCTGTATTTTAAAAGGGAATTCAATTTTGGATGCAGGTATAATGCAGTAATGAACTGTAATTTTACTAACTGTTCAGTGGACCTCTTTCTCTGTAAATAAGTATTATAAATTAACAAGCCCAGTATAATTCACAAGTTTAACATGTAACACTTTAAATAAAGGAAGGTGTGTATGTTGACGGAATATGTTCATAGGTTTTAGGATAATACAGAATAGAAGTTCTATGAACATTTTATATTATTTAACGTTAACTAACTTTGGAATAAAACCTGAAGTTCTCTTAAGGCAAAAAAACCCCACCCACAAACAACAACAACAAAAAAAATCACACCAATTGCACTGACATCAGTTCATCATAACACTAAAAATTTCAGCTCGATTTCCACAACTGCATCTTAACTGAGAACAGATATTGACCCAAAGGAGGTGTTTTCTGAGTAACGCTGAAGGGCTTAATCTTAAATCTTTAATTCTTGTGTCCATAAAAAACACGGTAGAAAGAGCTGTGTCTATATATATCCGAACAAGAAAAACAAAGGCAGTGGTGGATACTTTTCCTTCCATGCAGCATGGCACATCGGAAAACAAGGTTTAACTACCTTACTGTACTAATCACAATTGGTCTTTAAAAAATAGACCTATTATTACCTTGGTGATGTCATAGACCTATTGTCTTAATGTTTACACATGCACACAGACTCATAGACACAGAATAAAATCTTCCCTGAAGCATTTACCATGAAGTGGTCAAATTCTGAAATCTTCATTTCAACTGCAATATCTATTTTGATAAAAAATTTGCAAATTAAAGGTATTGACAGGTACTTGAGTGTGAATACAAGACAAGGTTTTTTGGATAAGAAAGAGACAATGACGAAAAGCTATTTAATAACTTATTCAAGATCATGCAGGAAATATGTGATAGAGTTAGAGATATCACTGTCCCACACCTTGAGTGCACTTTCTCTTGCAAGCGTAAGTTTTATCCTTTCAAATTACTTCATTACTTCCTTGGCAAGACAAACGTGGGAGTAACCATGCTAATGCACCAATTAATGATATGAGACAGTTCATCTGAGCTTTGTATCTCCTATGCTAGGGGTTAGGCACCTGACTCACAAGGACAGATCACAACTAAAGTTTTGTGGGTGGTGGTACTGGACAGATTTTTTGTTCTGCTGCAAGGCCTTCTATCTTTCTTCCTTACTTCTGTCCTGATAGCTTTCCATTCATTTATTTACTCTGTTTAGGTTTTTTTCTGAATATTAAATTATTCCCAGATATTTTAGGCAAAGCCTGAGGTCAAATTTGAGGAAGAGGACTCTACTTTTTCTAGAATGCTATGGTACTTGACGTTACAGGACAGAGTTAACTTTGGGGAGACAGTTTTTGGCTTTTCTTCTTTTCACAGTTTTTGAATAGGTCTTTTAACTCAGACAGAACTCTGAAATTTCACCCTCTGTTTCACCTGACAGAACCTTTCCACTGAGGTATAGTGTAAATGATCTGATTCATCAACTGTAGTTCCCTCTCCTGGACTTTCCTATGTAGCCTTTTAACAGCCTCTTTCCATTTCCTAGTGTTTCAATCTTGTACACATTTAATTTCTGTAAAAAAATCTCACTTCTGCCACTAATCTGCTTTAACTCCTGTTGACTTTGATGATAATTTGATGCATTTCAGCTGTTCTGTCTCAGCAATACATATTTCTGTTCTCTCTACCATGGTAAGCGATAGTTAATGAAAAAAAAAAAAAACAAAAAGGGAAGGAAAAAAGGGAAAAAAATCCTCTATTTTATCTTTCCAGTTTATTTCAGAGATAACTTTGACACTGGTAGCATTCCAGAATTAGCCCTCTGCCTTTAAACATGTATTTATTTATTTTTACAAATGTAACCCTAAATATTTTCAGTAAGCCTAAAGAAAAAAAATATACTGTGTGTTTTTGTCATCATAAATCTAAAACTCTTTTACTCAGTATGTTAAAGACTTGATATTTGTCAGCCAGTTTGTTTATTAATTTTCAATAAAATGTTGACTGATCATTTTGCAGAGCTTTCAAAAGGATGTCACATTTTCTTCATGTTCTTTTCAAAACAGTAAGAATATGGCTTAAAACCATGACACTTTTATGATATATGACTTATTCTCTGCACATATGTGTGTATACCACAAAATTGTAGCTACAGAGATAAACTTTTCTGACAAATGATGAAGTTTCTGTGGTTTCACAGACCTGATGGACAATCATACTGGGCATAATCTTTCAATCAGATTTTGCTGCAAGATCTGGTTTTAATGATTTTGCCAGATACTCAGGCAATTAATCACTGACATTCATGTGAGATAATATTCAGAAGTTTGCAGAAAATACTTGTAAATAGGTAAGTTTTATATGAAAAGTGCATAATCTTTTTTGAATACAAGGGTATAATTAAAAATTTCAATTTTTTTTATAGTTAACACTTTGTCCAAGCAAAAATAGCTGTCTTATTCTATCTGCAAAGGATATTAGATTAAATAGTCTTAATTGTAGTCCTGCTCAACTTTGTCCTAAACATACAGTGTAAATCAATCAAGAGGCTTTCAGCTAGAAAATTTTATTTAAACAATAATGTAATTTGCATGAGAATAATTTTATGTATCATTTAATCTATCCCTGGATGCAGTTGATGCAATCAGTTTCTTTCTGACGAAGTTACTTATTTTAGGTAATGACTTATTTTAGGTAATGGCTTATTTAGTCATTTAATTTTTTCATCCTATTGCTGAACAATTTCTCTATTAAAATGGTAAGGGGATGAAAAACAGAAAATAAATGCAGAAGAAGAAAATGACCCATTACAAAAAAAACCATGAATACTGGGTATACCTTCAGACTGAGAATTCTGTGAATATTCGTGAACATTAGCAACAAAGACTGAAGATGAAATAGCAAGTCATGCTAATATCAGATTAAGTGTTCAGTGAAACATCATCAGCAGCAAGCAGGATTAAGAGGTTCTCATGCACTCAGACATCACTGAGCAGGCACTCAACTCTGTTGATTTAGCAGTCAAACTCCACATGAGATTAATGACTTGAGCTGGGTTAAAAGAGGGTTCTCCCTTCTTCCCTGTTTTTCCTTTTTTATTGGTGCATCTACAGGCAGAGTGGCCACCTTCCTTTTCCTCCTTATGTACATCACATCTCTTATCGCAGCATCATAGAATGGTTTGGGTTTGAAGGGACCTTAAAGATCATCGAGTTCCAATCCCCCTGCCATGGGCAGGGACACCCTCCAGTAGACCAGGTTGCTCAAAGCCTCATCCAGCCTGGCCTTGAATACCTCCAGGGACGGGGCATCCACAGCTTCTCTGGGCAACCTGTTCCAGTGCCTCACCACCCCTCACAGTGAAAACTTGTTTTCCTAATATCTAATCTAAATCTACCCTCTTTCAGTTTAAAACCATTGCTCCTTGTCCTCTCACTACACTCCCCGATAAAGAGTGCCTGCCCATTTTTCCTGTAGGCCCCCTTTAGGTACTGGAAGGCTTATATCTAGTTATAGTTCACTGCTTTTGTCTGTGTAGAAGAAAAGTCCTTAAACGAATTTTGAAGCAAAGAACCTGAAAAGAAACATAATGGCCTTGATTCATCCCACCTGAATTAGACACAAGACTAAGTTAGAAAGTCTGTTTGTCAAAGCTCAGTTTGTAGCAGTGGCAAGAGATAAATGGCTTTAGGGAACAACTTAGATCATGGTGGGCTGAATAGCTCTTTAGAAATGCCTGTCTCTCATCAATGGCTGTTTGCCTAGAGTCACTGTGAAACATTAAAAGGCTTTTTATTTTGTTCATTTTTCCCTAAATTGCATGGAAAAGAAATGGAAAAAAAATGTTTGAACTTTGATATTTAACACTATGAAGTGTAAAGGCTAAATCCAACCAGCTAGCGACAGCTCAGGATAAATCTAAATCTGCAATAGATATCTCTTTCCTCTTTCATCCTTTCCCTAAATGAATAACCTCTTTATTTTTTCCCCCTCTTTTTTCTTTTTTTTTCTTCTTTTTTCTTTTTTTTGTGATGTGAAAAATCATCTTAAGCTTAGCCACAAAAAGATGGTTTGAACTGCTGGTTCTTTCCCAAGACAGACGAATTAAAGGTTTCTTTTGTTCTTAATGAATCAACTTTCTAGCATCAAATCATCAGAATCTCACTTCTGGTGACAGTAGATTCATTATCCAAAATCAGTGGTAGATGTCCTTTCACCAGGCCACTGATCTTGAGCTCATTATTCCATGTGTGAAAATTCAGAAGACCAACTTTTCATCTCACTTTGAAGGACTGAAGTTGCTTAATTTGCAGTATTTTAGTTGGCCATGCACGACCAGAGCTAGCTGATTAAAATGTTTCTTCAGGGTTTCCTTGAACGTTTATATTAAATACATTTTGCTACTATTTTAATCCTGTATTTCAAAATGCTTAACTAATTTATCTAATATTAATTTGAGGTGCCCAGTAGTACGCAAACTAGTTGGAAAGTACATTTGTAATGCTGGGGAAAATTTCTTTTGCCTATCTCATATGTGGCAGCACATTAATAAAAAGAAGGAGGAGACATGAAATGGGAAACAAATAGATTATTTAAAAAAAAAGAAGAAAAGAATTAGTTGAAACTGGGGAAGAAATGAAAAGGGTACTGGAAATGTACTGTTCATTTGAGAGGAAAGAAAGCAAGAGCTAAAATGGGAAGTAATATATGACCAGAGACTTTCTTCAGACAGCTTTTACTATTCAGTGACTCCCTATAAATTTCTTTCTCATTTTTAGCAATGAGTAGTCAACATATTCTGAGCTAATGTCCTTCCCTTGACTTGTCAGCTGGTCAATAATTTCTTGATTTTAAATGCTTTCCAAACTGTTACATGTAATAATGTAAAATAAAGTAAATTGAGATGAGATGTCATTCACATTCATTTTACAGCTGCTGCTTTGCCTTGATAAAACAAAACAAACAAACAAACAAACAAACAGAACATAACCAAGGACAATTGAGTTCTAAATGTGCTGTTTTGAGGCTAAAGTATGAACACTTTAAATTAAGATAAAACCATCTGTAACACTGAAGAAATGGTTTAAAATTTTAACCTTTTACAGTGCAGGGATAGATATAACATAGTACATTTTTCCAAGTCATCTTGTCAAACATATCTGTTCCATAGTGTCCTGGTTTTGGCTGAACAGAGTTAACTTTCTTCATAATATCTAGTAAGAGGTTACATTTCGAATTTCTGCTGAAAAGAAGGCTGATAACATACTGATGTCTATAGTCGCTGCCAGGACAGTCAAGGACTTTTCAGCATCTCTGCTGTGCCAGTGTCTGCAGGGGCAGGAGAAGCTCTGAAGGAACACAGACTCAGTTACTAGTCTAGGATTTGACCTTAGGTTTAGGATTGAGACCTAAATTGGCCAATGGTATATTCCATGACCACTAGATAGACGAGGCAATGTGAGGAAGTTCTCTCTCTCTCTGTGTTGCCTCAGTCTCTCAAGCTGTTATCTCTTTCCTGAGACTGTGGTTTTGGGATTCTCCTTGTTCCAGGATCATTGACCAGGAACAGGCTGGGCCTTGATCACTGGGTGGTGAGTAGTTGCACTGTGTATCAGGCATTTGTATATTTGTATTTGAATTACTATTATTATTATCATGATCATTATCATTATATATTTTCACTTGTATTGTAGTTTAGCTAATAAATTATTCTTATCTCAACCTACAAGTCCCTTTTCCCTTTACTCCTTTAATTCTGTCTCCCACCCCCAGGAGGGAAGAGGGTGAGCGAGCAGCTGCACAGTGTTTTCCTTCCAGGTTTGTCAAACCATGACATATAGCGTTAGTATGGTTGTAGTTGCTCATGAATATCATGATATCAAATTCACATTGAGAGGCACAAAATATGATTTAAAAGTTTCCTCTTGCTCTTTCTGAGTGGGATGTCCATTGTCTCTCCATTGTCTTTTTTCCTAGGAATAGAGATGTGCAATTTGTAGTGTGGAGGCTGATTGATGACAGACTTATCAGAGCAAGCATTGATCATTGCTCTTTTTGTTTGTTTTAGACTTCTAATCCAAAATAGCTAATACAGGTGACAGCTTCAAACTTCCAGGAAGTCAAACAAAGGGGGCAGGAGGCCTGCACTGGTGAGCAAGGAGCACCTGATTAAACTGAAACATAAAAAGGAAGCATACAGGAGATGCAAGCAGGGACAGATGACCCAAAATGAATATAGAGACACTGTCTGAGCATACAAGGATGATGGTAGGGAAGCCAAAGCCCATCTGGACTTGAATCTGATGACGGATGTGAAGGTCAATAAGAAGGGATTCTACAAACACAGCATCAGCAAAAGGAAGACTGGGGAAAATGAGAATCACTTGCTGAAGGGGGAAGGGGACCTGATGGCACATGACATGGAGGAAGTTGAAGTGCCTTCTTTACTTCAGTCTTTCCATGGTAAGGCTGGCCTTCAGGAATCAAGTAGATTTAAGATGTGATGTTTGCTGTATACAGTCACAAGCAGTGGCAACAAGGAAGTTGTGTGTAAGGGCAGCGAGTCTGTTTGTGAAATGACACATTAATGGGGAAATTTAATACATGCTTATGTGATCTTCTGTGTCTGCCTGTCTCTGAGCACATTGTTTCTTTATCTTTTTCTAAAGGCACTCTTTAATTTGCACATAAATGATCCAGAACCAGGCAGAGGAAATTAATGAAAAGTCCGATGATGTAAAGCAGAGGTAATTTCAAAGGTAAATGTCCTGGACACCCAAATACAGAGCTTAAAAGATGCATGTTACTAATATGTCTTCCCTTTCCCTTCTGCCTTTCAAATTTTCACAGAGGCAGAGGAAGAAAGGGCTACTTCCTACACAGATACAATGTGGCACAGATTCATCACAGTCAAGGTGTCAAACTGATGTGCTTAAGTTAGGCCTGTCATTGCCCTTTTTCCTTCAACATTCAGCACAGTATAGGGAACTCCAGAGATCTGATTCACCTGCTGGCACTGCTCATTTATCTCCTTTGTCTCTACAAACCACTTTTAAAATTATAACTCATAAAGTTTCCTGAAGTTAGAAAGTGTGCAAACAGGTTTACATGCCTATAACTCAATTAAGAGAAGTCTTAAAGCTTGACAGTTTAGTGGTTTTCATTTTAGTGACATTCTTACCCTCATCATAAGCACAAGAATGCTACCTCTGCCCCCAGCTAGCAAGGTTCCCTTTAGACAGCTGACTGGAAGGAAACCTCACTGTCTGCAAAATTACCATGTTAGGAAAGTGAACAAATCTTTCATAGCAATGCTGGCATCTAGTTGGCTGACAGAAAATTACCTGGAGCAGTGTAGAGAGGCTCTAGTAGACAAACTTGTGCACTGGATTAATGACCTGTATTAGCTTCTCAAATCGCATTGCCTGAATGACAGCAACTTTTGTAAAAATCACCTCAGTTAGATGGCTCATATCTACAGCATTCCAGCCTGCAACAGCTTCCGTCCTCTTTTCAGATTGATTTGTAGTCTAAAATGATCAAGCTCCTTTAAAGATTCTTTATAGGAATGTAAAATGCATCTGAGCGCTCAGACTAGGTCAGTGCCCTCAATTGCCAAAGTTCGATGGAAAGTTAAGAGCAGTCATTGGGTCATTGTCTAGCATATGTAGTAAGAAAATTGGATCTTTGGCATGGAGAATCATAGAATCATAGAAACATAGAATGGCCTGGGTTGAAAAGGACCATAGTGATCATCTAGTTTCAACCCCCCCCCATATGCAGGGCTGCCAACCACTAGACCAGGCTGCTCAGAGCCACATCCAGCCTGACCTTGAATGTCTCCAGGGATGGGGCAAAGAAGGAGAAAGAAACCATTGGTGATGTCATTAAGCCTACTAATACAGCCATAAATACATTCTCAACTGTAAGTGAGGAATTGCAAGACAATTCTGGTGTTAATATTGCCTTGTACTGCCTTGTACTGCCTATCATTGTTTCAATTTTGTATTATTGTTCAGTTAACTAGACTCCAGCTCACAGATGTGATCACTACCTGATGTATCTCTAAACACTTCTTTCAGAGCCATCAGCTTAAACTGTTATGGAATAAATTGCTGGTTAATCTTGTGGTCTTGAACCCCCTGTATAAACCATCTGCTTCTGCATCACCTGAAAAACTTGCTGGTAGAGAGAAACAGGAAATTAGCCTATGTGTATTAAGTACCTTTTCTTTAACATCTCAGTATTATATATAAGCTTCAATGATGCCAATAAATTTAGTTTCCTTTACTCTTCATAACATAATTCATTCTTGTCTCTATCATTCCTCTGAAATCATTTGCACATTCTGACACCATCAAACAGTGCAGTAGTTTACAAGAACCAACATGCCTACACTGAAACTACTGCATTTTTCTCTCATCTTTTTGAATAGTTCTCTGTAGATAGCTTAATTTTCTTTGCATAATATTTGTTTCTGTTTAATCTACCTAGATATGCAAATGGCTTGATAAAAATGTGAGTTCAACCTATTTCGAGGAGTTACTAAAAGTATTTCAGAACCATCACCTTAGCTGACACATTTATGAAAACTATACAATGTGGATTGATTTTCAGAGCTTTGGTGCTTTCTATATCTCACACCTGTCTCTATATATATATCAGGAATTGTGCAGGGTAGGAGCATGTGTCTTTCATAAATGAATGTATTTAATCTTTCCTCTGGCCTCTATGCTCTCACCAGCATATCAATTACCTTAAGCATTATGTGAATTTACCCTTCTGATTAGGAGATTTGAAAATGGAAATGACTTAATCATTTGTAATACAAATGAAATGTGTCAAAATATTTGGATTAAAGGTCTAATCACACAGAACATACTTAATATGGTGAAGCCCATTTGTTTTTCAATATAAGTCGAGATCTCTAAATACAATAGCAATCTTCAGTTTGCAGGTTCCCTCCTTTGTAAAACTTATATGGTTATTTGTCAGTCCTGAGCTGGATGAAATTTTTCATTGTGATTAACTGATTCCTTAGTCCTTTCTCAGTTATACATGTATGTAGTTCATAGATTTATTTTTCAATATATGGCTCTGCAACAGTCCTAATTAGAGAAATATAAGCTACCACAGTTGCATTAATCTTGAGTATCTGTCTAGGACTCCCTCATAAATACTAATTTGAAGTAAAAATTTGAAATAATTTCATTTGAGGTAAAATAATGCTATTTTTTTTAAATAAAGTTTTTGGAAGGAGGAATAAAAATCCCATGCTTGTGTCACATCAGGTCTTCACTTCTATTTTTAATTTGTGCCAAAAAAAAACCCCAAAAAACAGAGAATAGTTGAAGGTTTTGAAAGCACAGTCATGAAATAAGCAGCAAGCACAGGCATAGGGTATACAAGCATTTATTGTTCACAAATTTCACGGCAACTCGTTTTTGCCTGGATTTATCTGAAACTATTATGCGTTTTTTTTCAACTTTTGCTTTATGTTTCTATATAACTATAAAATACTACGGAATATTCTAACAAGGTTGGTTTGTTGGGTTTTTTTTGCAGAAAACTGTTCTTTTGCTGTAAAAATTATACATTATCTTGCATGTTAAGGAAAGGCTATGTAGTTGGTGACTTTATTTCCCTCCTCTTATACAAAATAACATTTGCTTGCAAAAAAGGTAATTTGAATAAACAATAACAAAAAACAAAAGGTGGGATATTAATGCTTATAGATCAAAATTTTTTATTTCTCTACAGTTTTTTTAAAATGCAAACAATTTTTAATTCTTAGGTTAAAAGGAATGTCCACAATTTAAGTGGGCAGCTCTGTGATTCTTGCAGATATTGTGAAGCTTCATGGCACTACATTTCTTTTAAATTAAATTTTGAATTAAATATTATTGAGCTCTTTTTTTCTTTTCTTTCCTTTTTTTTTTTTTTTTTTTTTTTTTTTTTTTTTTTTTTTAGGATTAAGTAACACTTTGCTGCTAGAATCAAGACTACCGTCCAAGTGCTTGGAATCCTGTCCTACATTTTCCTTCAGTGGATTAGGGATCATGGAAAGAGGCAGTACAGTACTACTGTCTAAGACACCACTATGATCAGAGCTGTTCTTTGATTTCTGTTTTTAAAGAGAAATATGTTCCAGCTAGAGTGCTATTTCTCAGAACTGCCAAGTGTCTAAATGTATGACTGAGACTTTTTTGTAATAGTTTTATCTTGTGATTCCCTGTTGCAAGGATTTATTGACTAACATAAATTCTGTTATGTAATTACCCTGCTACTAAAACACGCTACATCAGTCTCTGCCTCTCTTGTTGGAACTGTTCCATTTTAAATAAATAAATATTCACTGAGCCAGAACAAATGAGTGATTGCCTCTATACACCAGCGACTAAGGCACTTGCTTGGGAAATATGAGTCAGATTGAAACTGTGGCTCCAATTGTTATTTATACAAAGTGGAACATCTCCAGCCGGTCCTTTAACTTTCAACAGTTTAGGTGGGTTGCATGTCACTTACAGGTACCTGAATCCAAGTTCTAAATCAGGTTAATAAAGAATAACTTGACACCATGTGTCTCATACCCAGGGACAATTGGACATATTGGCAGAGGAGGAGTCAGTACTTTTCTACTACATAAGCCAAAGCAGTATGTGTTCCAGCAATTTCCAAAATATAAAGGAACATAATGAAGCAAAATCTTTCATTCAACTGCATTTGATCGCTCTCCACAAGAACTATACATTGTTTCAAAAAGTTGTAATGACTATTACATTGGAGAAATGTTTTTTCTTAACAAGAATGTTCGAGTCCTTTATTTATTAGTAGGTGCATATATAATTTAATTTAATATAAATACAATAAAAATAATATTTAAAATAATATAAAAAGTGTATACATGCTAATTAATAAAAATTGTCTGCCCATAACCGGTCAAGAAAAATTATTTAAAGTTATTAAAAAAACATTTAGAAAAGTGCAATTTTCCTGTATAACTGTTGTGGGTGTAGCCTTCTCCATGTTGCACACAGTTATCTCTTGTACGACATTGTGCAGATGCTTATGATGACTAGTGCAGGTGAGCAAACAGACTTTTTCTATTTAAGTTATAATGTAATTTCATTGTTAATATAAAATATATAATAGTAATATATATTTAGAGATAATTACATACATATTTGTATCTATAATTATATTCTGAAGTGTTTGAAAGATGTTTTTTCCCACCAGTTCCTTTTTTTCTGAAGGCAAAGAATTCACAGAGATATCTGTGATGGAAATAGTCTGCCTTAAAGATGACAAGACATCTAGAAAATGAACATATACCTGAGTAAGTTATCTGGCTCAGATAATAGAAGGAATAGAAGTATCTATAGATAAAAAAATAGATAAAATAGAAGGAAATAAGAGTATCTATTGTTCAATTTACACGACCTATTTTAGGCCTGAATATTAGAGTAAGAGAAATCACAACCTGAAAGTGGCTATTTCTTTTGTTTGGTTATAAACCAGGTCTAGCTGGCTACCTCAGGGCATGCCTGTACTGTAAACTGCAGTTAAGAAGAAGAAAACTCCCTCTTCCAATGGCAAAAATAACTGTACAGAAAAGTTTGGTTTTCATTGCTCCTATTTTGTTTTAATTGTTCCGTAGTGTTGGTTTAACATGTCTAAGTGATTCTACCTTCTGACTAGACATGTAAAGTTTTATATACAGTGCACTAAATCATATCACAGTTATTGCTATTTAATCAGAGATATGTCCTTTGTTTTGGAAAGCAGAATCTCTGATAAGGTAGTCTACTATTATATTTAGTTGTCAGGGGTTATTAAGAAAGATTTAACATCTCAAATCCTATGCACTTTCCAAGTATGGTTCTCTCTATCAATATGACTGTTCATATTTTATTTTCAAAAAGTGATTTATTGAAAATAATCAATATATTTAAAGTTATCTGTTACCTTCTCCTAAGGCTAATTCTACCAGGAAAGGTGTTAACTTATATTTAAGATTAAGATGTTTGACATTACTGAATTAATAGATTTGAGCTGCTACACAGAAACATATCTGCATGCAGACACATTTGTTTTTGTATTTAGAGGCAGACAGTTTATTTGCAAAATCTTATTGTCCTTTTTTTGAGCCTCAGAAATTACAGACTTTATCCTGCCATTCTCTTACTTCAGAAAATCAGTTTCTCAAGACAATGTGTCTTGCGCATTTACTGTGTCTGACTTGAACAGCTACTTAGTAATCTACAAATTCTGAATTTTATTGTAGTTAACGAGATATACTATAATATGAGGTTCTTTTGGAAAGCAAAATATTTTCATACAACTTTTTATTTCAGTTCAGTGAGGACTGTTTGAAAAGTTAACAGGAGAGCTGCATAGTGACTCCCCAAATAAAAATATCCTAACATGCACTTGAAAGGCCACACAATTTTCAGTCCTTGATGGTTCTTATTATATAGCACAATCACAGTTGTCAACATTGTGTTTCAACATCTCAAAAGAAAGTTAAATACTTAGAAAGAAACAGTTAAAGCAGACATAGGAGGTTAATAGGAGTATCCATATAAGGGCAATGTTTTCTAGGCATCTTCTATTATACTTTCCCAAATTATTTAAGGTGTTTAGAACAAATGAAGCAAAGATTGTTTAGCTCATAATACCCTTATGATATGATTATTATGGCAATTTTTCTTCTTTGTGTAAAATACTTGTTTCTCTGTAACAAAACTTGGTATGACACGTACACGCATAAGAGGCACATAGGATATAGTTACTTGTAGATAATTTACAGTATTCAAGATCACATGAAATAGTCCTAGTGATTTAAAACCGGTTACTTAATTAAACAACATACAAATCAATGACAATTATAATACCAACATTATCCTGGAAACATGAAGAACTAGACATAAGAAAAAATTGTTAAAATTTATCAGCCTTCTCTCAGTGTACAGTAGATCGTTCTGTTCTTGCACTTCAAATGTCCACTAATGAAACTTTTTTATTTTTGGATGCTTTATACCATTTTGAGCTACTTTACTGTCAATTACTTTACCATGCCAGGATTGCCTTCAGTTAATTCATTTTTACAATTGGCTTTAGAGCCTGTATTAGACTTTATTACCAATGCCCAATGTGAAAAAGCCAAATTCTCTGTTCTAAAACTGAAAAACCCCTAAAAATTAAAACCAATGTAAAGCTAAATTTTATTTAATTTTAATATATTTCAAGTTATTCCATGATTACATTTTAAAATTATATTTTAAATGACTCTTTGCAAAACTCATTAAAAAATTTACTAAAGAAGATTACAAAAAAAGTGTGGCCCTGATTCTTTAGTTTTAGTACTTTTCTATACCAGAAGGCATATTGTATCCATTTTAACAAGAATGGCAACTTTAACTCAAATATTTTCAGAACCTTCTTTATGGCTATAAACTCAAGGTCTAGGTGAGACGTATTAAGAACTTGTTTATTGATCCCTGTCAAAGGTAGGCATGACGTTAATAGTGCCTGGCTGCATCAAAAGAAGCATCAGCAGCACGTTGAAGGGTGATTCTCCCCTTCTACTCTGCTCTTGTGGGACCCCACATGGAGTCCTGTTTTCAGAAGTGGGACCCCCAACATAAAAAAGACCTGGACCTGTTGAAGAGAGTCCAGAGGAGAGCCAAGAAACTGGTCAGAGAGCTGGAGCACCTCACCTGTGAGGACAGGCTGAAAGAATTGGGATTGTTCAGCCTGGAGAAAATAAGGTTCTGAGGAGACCTTATAGCAGCCTTCCAGTACCTGAAGGGGGGCTACAGGAGAGATGGGGAGGCACTCTTTATCAGGGAGTGTAGTGAGAGGACAAGGGGAATGGGAGGGTAGATTTAGACTAGACATTAGGAAAATTTTCACTGTGAGGGTGGTGAGCCGCTAGAACAGGTTTCCCAGGGAAGTTGTGGATGCCCCATCCCTGGAGGTGTTCAAGGCCAGGCTGGATGAGGCTTTGAGCAACCTGGTGTAGTGGAGGGTGTCCCTGCTCATGGCAGGCGGGTTGGAACTCGATGATATTTAAGGTCCTCTCCAGCCCTAACCATTCTATGATTCTATGATCTATGATCTAATACTGGTCTACCATACAGAGCAGGTGTGAAATATCAATAAACTAGACCAAGAACCAGATGCAAAGTAACTGTATAGTCTGTACTACTCATGTACAAACTGGTCAAGTTAACATATAAGGCTGATCAGCTGTGCCACAGCTGTATGGTAACACAAGGGTCTTATTTTTTTTTCCCCAGGATTTTCAATGAGTATTTCTTTTCTGCATTTCAGTGTGCTGTATAAAGTCAACTTGCTTGAAGCTAACCTCGGTGTCTGTAGCACAGTAGCAGCACTAAAGTATATCTGACCAGAGGAAAAGGAAGTTAAACACCTGATTTAGCTTGTTGCTGAAGCCTGAAGCTTTTATGGTAACAATAAAAGAGTGCAAGAGTAGAAGTAAAGCTGCAGTAGAGCACCAAGAGTGCAAAAACTATCAAGTCTCTGAAATGGTCCAGGAGGGCAGGCCTTTATGCACAAGACTTGATAGGTCGGTTGTATAGAGAACACAGTGAGAACTGATTATAGGATGTTAAAGAACTGGAAGACATATATTGCGGAGCCTTATTTCGCATACATCTATATGTGTGTGTATATATATATATATACTTATTTGTTGTATTTTATTTGGTTATAAGTTTATGGATTCTATATATATCAAAGCTGAAGCATTACTTGGACCAGACAACCTATCTGAATTTTACGCTTTTCCCAAGGTATTATTGTCCTGGAATTTAGAAGGTGACTTCTAATGAACAACATTTAAAATTAGTAATGTTTTAAATGCACTCAGAAGCCCAGTTAGTAACTAGTATGATTTTACTGAGAGAGAAAAAAAGAAAAAGTTGATAATTTATATTAAAATATGCCAGCTTTTCTGTTTCTAAAATGACAGAAATAAATCATTTATATTGCCTTGCAATTAAATTCAAAGCTAGTTCAGTGTACTGCTGTATATATACTGCTTATCAGAGGAGATATTGTCCTCCTCAGTGGTTCAATATTTAAGAGAAAGCCACTGGAGCCAAGTGACTTCATAGTTAATGTGTCTACTCTCAGGAATTTTAGAGACATCAGCATTTTAGCCTATGAACCACTTACTCATTACATTCAACCAATATCTTTAACAGCTGATAGATGCACAGGAAACAGTTGTTATTGCACATCATCTAAATTCAGAATTTAAGAGATCGCTATCTTGAGTTATACTGGCACAAGGACTTTTAAAAGTAATGTCACTTCCTGAAGGCTCAAGATAGCAAGTATATCTTCTTCAGTTAAAATAATGAAATTGGACAAAATATTTTTGAAACTCAGCTAGGAAAATATGGACTCAATTGCTGTTAAAAACACAGAGTCTACAAAAATTAAATTAAAATACTTAATTGGATCTCCATTTCTGTAATAGGCTGGGGGTGTGTGCTCATTTTGGTGGGTCAGGGGTTTGTTTGCTTTTTTGTTTTTATCCATTTTGCAAAGTTGAGGAGGAAGCTAGTAGAAAAAGATTGTAGTCTTTACCAGTGGTGCTTATGTCGGTGTGAAGGTGATATCTATAGAAAAAAAAAACAACAACAAAAAAAAAGAAGAAATTGACAGTCTATTTCAGCACCCCTCCTCCAGCCTGCACTAATCCTTCCTCCCTGAAACACTGTGAAGATTTCAAGCTTCTAGGCTTTTTAAGCAGGAAAAAAAAAAAAAAAAAAAAGCAAAACAAAACCCTGCCAGAAAAATGTTTTATATTTTTCCAGCATGGAACAGCTTCTCTTCTTCAGCAGAACAAGGATGTTTGTTTGAGGCCTGGAACTGACAATATTGTCTGGATCCGTGACAGGTATCTTGTCAATTCACTACCAGAAACAGGTGCGTTACACCCCTCGATTTCTAATGTGCTACAGAGCTCTGTAATCCATAAGAACTTCAGAAACAGCAACTTGTATCTGCCATATGGCTGGAACTGCCTGTCTTTCAAACCAAAATCTACCTCTCTAAATGGCAGTAGTACAGCTCTTTCTCTGAGCCTGTCCAAAATGGTACCACCACCTTACCCTCTTTCTAAACACCTAGAAAAAGACAATTAACTGTCACATTCTCCACAATGACTTGTCCAATTTCAGTCACATTTAGATATAATTTCTCTGTTGAAACTAAGATTTGTAAAGAGATGTTTTTGTGGATGTTGATTGTTTCCAAGTAAACAATCACAACTACGGAAGAAAAAATGTACCAGTGTATATAGAACAAAAAGACCTCACTTTTTGCTTAAAAAGTCCTTGGTTTGTAAATCACTGAAGTGTAGTGAAGGTGGACTGAGGAAGAAACTATTACCCTTTCTTTCTTATCTTTACTAGTCATCCACTGTCAAGTCGCTGCCAGAGACAAGATAGTTATTTGCATGGTCTTTTTGTCCATTTTTGTAGGGACGTTGTTATGTTTTCCGATTTAGAGGATTGAGGAGGAAGAAGCAGAGCTACTAAAGCCTCTTCCAGAAAATACATTGTTCTTGGGGATAGAAACCCAACCTGACAAGTTAAAATTAGGCTCATACCTTTAAGATTACAACACTTAGCTTAAGATTCTTCTAAAAAATAAAAAGATAGCTTAAACAAAATAAGCAATAATTCCTTCTACAAAGAAGTAATACTTAAAACACTGTTAATGGAATTTATCCCTGAACTACAGACATCTAAATTTAAGGGTGAAAATAAACAACTGAGATAGGTGTCTGAACTTCCATTAGGTCTAGTACAGACCTATGGAATGATTCATTCACTTATCTATGAGGTGTCCTAGGTTATTCCACATGGTTTTCAGATGCTGCTACAGAAACATGGGTCTCTTATCTCCTTTGTGTTGTATATGCTAGATCTATGCAGACATCTTAGCCTAGAAACTTTTGAAACAACACTGTACACCCAATTCTATGCAAATGCTTTAATAAATAAATGGTTTGCTCCCAATCAAAAAGTCAATAGGATCTGGAGAATCATGCTGGTAGCTATACACAGAAGACTACTTTTTGTCGACCTGAATAGATCTCCAGAATCTATCACCTATATATAGATCTTTGTTGATCTACTGTCTGTCTATTATACATATTGTGAGCTTAAAACATCCAATTTACATGAAGACTCCTGAGTTTACAACATAAAGCTGAAAACCTTTAGTCTTTTGGGCACTGTTAGTTACCCAAATGTGGAAAAGCTAGTGGTATTTGCAGCTTGCTAAGTTATTTGAACACACACACACATCAGACAAGGTGCATAGGACAAATAATTTATTGGAAAACTGCATCGTTCTGCAACAGCAGCTGGAGCCCGAGTGGGCTACCCTACATAGCACAAAATGACAATAGATGATTAACAAACCCAATCATTTACAAAAAAATTTTGAAGTGAGATGCAGTTACCTAAATACCAACATTGTTTCTGCTGTGGAAAAGTAAAAAAGTAAGTAAGCCAAGTGACATCCCGCTGGCAGGCCAGAAAGATGCTTCCATCAACAGTGTGTTTCAGGTACACTAGGGCATTCAAATGGCACTAGTCACCTACATTAGACATCTGGAGTCCTCTGCTACCAATACAGCACAAAACACAATTATATGAGACCCCACCTGGTGTACCACCTCCAGCTCTGGAGTCCTTAGCAGAAGAAAGACACGGACATGCTTGAGTCCAGAGGAGGACTACAAAGATGGTCAGAGGGCTGGAGCACCTCCCTTATGAGAACAGTCTGAGAGAGTTGGGGTCATTCAGCCTGGAGAAGAGAAGGCTCCAGGGAGACCTTAGGGCAACCTTCCAGTACTTCAAGAGGGTCTATAGGAGAGATGGGGAGGCACTCTTTATCAGGGAGTGTAGTGACAGGATGAGGGGTAATGGTTTTAAGCTGAGACAGGGTAGATTTAGACTAGATATTAGGAAGAAGTTTTTTTCCTGTGAGGGTGGTGAGACACTTATAGCACATAGATCAAATAATATTACTTGGCAATTTTGTCAATGGAAAAGGCTAGTAAATGGAAACAAATGACACATGACCATGAAAAATGTCTGACAATATTTGCACGTATGAAGGAAGCATATACAGAAGGGGAGGAATGACAAATCCTAAGGAGACAGTTCAAGTGTGCTTTTGTGTGCAGTTTTGACTCTCCATGTCCAAAAAAAGTTAAATATACCAGGGAAAGATACAGTGAAGAGATACTACAATGATCAAAGATCAAGACAAGTCTTACAAAATAAGCCTGCAAACAGCTTTGTTTTCTTCTTTCTTAGATATAGCAGGGGAATAAATGTGAGAGAGAAAAATTAACACCATAGTTCAAAGAACAGTATAAACACATCAGCTAATGGCTACAGACTTTCAGAGAAGAAATTTCAGTTGGAAATTGTGTGTTTTGTCCATGAGCCTGAAGTTCCAAAATAGTCTGTAACTAAGGTGGAAATGGATGGTGGAAATAGGTCCCAGTGTGACAACACCACAAAATTCTGAGTGCAAAAGGACGATATTCTTTGGTCCAATAGAGATCACAATTGATGAACTAAGAAGCTCATGTTAACCACAAACTATTGTTTATAGCACGACCCTGTGCAAAATCTCAGCGGATTGGTGAGGAAACTCAAAGACAAATTTTGAAGAAAATATTATCTTTAAATTGTTGGGCAATATCTACAAAAAATATAACATCTAAGGCAAAACTAATCTGGGATTTAGGAACTGTTCTCAACTTTTTAGTTTCCTAAAGACCTGCTCATCATTTGCTGTATCTCAGGGACAAGAAAAACTTATTATGAACTGGTTCAAAAGGGTCTGAAAGCTAATACTTTCTTTTAAACACAAATAACAGAAACTATTTTCTTCTGTAGAGTACTACACACTTCACTGTGTATTGTAAGAAACTGGGGGTTCAAACAACCCTTCTACAGCTTGGGGTTCAAACCTCTGAGTAGGGAGTGCTAATGAACCAAATAGGGATGTGATGGGTTAGCCCTTGGCTGGGGGCCAAACCACATATGCCCGCTCACACAATTCCCACCCCCACACAATTATAGGGGAGAGAATTAAAGGAGCAAATGGAAAAGAGGACCCGTGGGTTGAGATAAGGAAAATTTAATAACTAAACTACAATAATATTGAAAATAATACTATATACAAATATACAAATGAGTGATACACAGTGGTACTGCCCCCCCACCCGAAGACCAAAGGCTCAGCCTGTTCCCACCTAATGATCCTGGAACTACACTCATAATTCCCCCAGGCCAGGGGGGTGGGGGTGCACCACTCCCGGAGACACTCATGGAACGGAGACAACAGTCCAAGCATCCCAGACCGAGAGCTGACCGGAGTCAGAGGAGAGCGATCACTTGGCCCCAGCTAACGATCCCCCCGGAGAGGGAGGGTCCCGAAACTCATGGAACAGAGATAACAGTCCGAGCGTCAGAGTCTGGTCCCAGCTAATGATCCCTGAGAGGGAGGGTCCCAAAACTCACAGAATGGAGATAACAGTCCGAGCATTCTAGACTGAGAGCCAACCAGAGTGTGTGGGTTGGGGGGGGAAGGCCTTGGGAGAGCGATGTGAAGCCAGAAGAGAGGACCGAAACCGAAAGCCACTGGAACCAGAAAGCAAAGGGGCCATCTTCTGGAAGGGTCCTCACCTATATACTGGACATGACGTGTATGTTGTGGAATAAATTATTGGCCACTCTGGTTCTCAATCTAGTAACTGAAGAACAAATCCTGGGCTAATAGCTGGGGCTGTGCCCTCCCAGCCCTCCTCCCCCCCTGCCCTGTCTGCGGAGAGCAGAGAGGCTGAAGGTATCTGTCCTTGAAATCCTAGCAACAACTATAAACATTCATTTCTTATCAACTTTTCTCCCGACCATAAATCCAAAACACAGCCTCTTGCTAGCTAGAAAGTTAACTCTCTGCTTGACCCAGAACAAGGGACAAGGGAAAGACCTGCACCTGACTACTAGCAGTCGTTTGTGAGAGAAAGAACACTGCTTTGCATCTTCAAGAAATTACACAAATGGGTGTCTTCTAGCTTTTCAGATGAGGACTGAGAAAAAGCCAGATTAACAGAACAAAGAACAAGAGCTACTGGACATACTGAGGCCTGTCCTTATTCTACTTGCTATACTAAAAAAACCCTATAACTGTCATTGGATTTAGTTTCAAGTCCCAGATCACTATCAGGCTTTGCTATATTGAGGAAAATTAGACAAAAAAAATCTTCTATATATGGGACCTTGGATGTCTAATGTGTCCAGGGAAAGGAGACAAAAATACCCAATTGCACAATCAATTTCTCCATCTTAAACCAACATGAAGTCATTTTCAACAAAGCAATTTGATTTTTTGCATAAACATAAATTTCAAAGGATCTGTAGTTTCAGTCAGATTGGGAGGATGGATCTTTCTTCAGAAATAAGGCGAAATAGATAAAATTTCTTCCTGGCATCTTGTGCTGAAGTGAGATTTACAGATTTACATTTTAGTTCTTATGGATAGATTATGTACAGGTGATATCAGTGCCTCCAGAGAATAAAAGATATAATTTGTCTGATTTATATTGATTAATTTGATAATATAAATTGATTACTAGCGCTTTTAATAATATATCTGTGCTCATTAAAATATGATCCTCAGATTGTTATAAAATCCATAGCACTTGTATCAGGAATTGAAAATTTCTGTCCACATTGTCCTGATTCAAAATCCGTGAGGTTTTGATGCAATCCCAAGAGCGAGATTAAGACCAAACAAGGTCAGATGCCGTATACTCGAACCAACTTTATTAACAACAATAAAATGTAAAAGTGATAGGAAAGAATGGAATAAAAAGTAGAATTTGAGCAAGAAGTCAAGATAGAGAGGCAAGAGACAGTTACCACACAAGTTCCAGCAATGTTCCAACCATCCACAGGCCTTGGCTGTGAATGCACATAGACTCACACACCCACGTTCACTCACACCTCCACTCCATGCACCCACATGCACACATCCCCCCTACCCCCCCCCCCCCCCCCCCCCCCATTCATGTACACTTTCCTGTGGGCTTTTGTAGACAGTGCCAGAGATAGTCCGTTGGGTCAAGTGTTTCCATGGCAATGGTACATCCATCGAGCATGCCCATGGGGTATACGCGCTTGCTGGGTGCTCCCTCGTGGTGCACTGCACATGTCCCAGCACATGGTGGCAGTCGTAGTGGCTCATACATCCCCCCCACAGGGAGGCCTGACTGTTTGCACCACACCAAACTGGTTTCACCTTACACCATGCAATGTCAGTGGTGTATCTTCTTTGCGTACAATTCAGTTTCAAAGCAAACTTCAGGACAAATATCCCACAGTTCAGTCTCTCACACACATTTACTGCATATTTATACAATCACTCACTGAAGTAACACACAGGCCAGGCTTTTTATCTGTAATGTCTGTAATATGTTGCCATTTAATTATACTCTTTTCCCTTTATTTAAATAAAGGTGGGGAGATTAAGCCAAAAAGCATATATTGAAAAAAAGAGAAAGTGTTATAAAATAGCAAACATTAACTACTGTTGTAATCAGTAAATCCCAGTTCCCATTGAATTCAGGGGAACATGAGGAGACAGCTAGATCACTTCAGAATGTTTATATGCATGTGTGTGCTTTTGTATGTTGCTATCATCTACAAACCTAAAGGTACTTTTTCTGAGATTTCTACTGTCATCTTTCTTAGCAACAGTTACTGGCTTTAAATGATCCCATTTATAACCCCAAAGAAAAATGCATCTATAAGTAATGCTGCAGAAAAAAAGATCCTCATATACATTTCAGCATGTTTTTAAATCCTCTGACTGAAACTCTCAATCCTTTTACCAGCTTAGAACACTGATAGTAATTCTATTACCACTGCAATAGCCATCCCTCTCTAATTCTCCAGACACAATTACTGTGCACTATGCAAGATGAATACAAATTAACAGAAGAAAAAAACACTTTAGAAAAGGGAAAATCGGTGTGGGCTTAAATGCTCCTGCAGGGGATGCTCTTACACTCTCCAGTTTAGCTGAATGAGCTTCCAGAAACAGTTAAAAAAAAAAACAGAGGGAGGAAAAAAAAAGAAAACAAAAAAGAAGGAAAAATAAAGAAACCCAAAACATCAAGCAGTGTTCTGCATACGATTTTTCTTCTGCCCTTGGTAATTCATACCGATACAATTAAAATTTTAATTAACATTGTTATCTAGGATTTTTTTTCATTGTACATAGCTATTCACTACTTTAAACAAAGCAGTCAGTGCTTAAATTTAGAGAAAAAAATCCATTGTGTTTCACTTTTGGGTCATTAAATGTTTCTATTTAAATTCATTCTAAACTATAGAGGAAGAATTTTAAGTATAAAGTGCTTTTTTTGTTGAATAAAATTCTTGATCTCTGCTACCTTTGCAAAAATGTACATATACCATAAGCAACCTTTAACAAGAAAATAAGGTGAAAACAAAAATAGCAGCCTGGTTTAGCATTGGTATTTTTAAAAGAAAACTAAGAAAAGCTGAAGACAACAGCTGCATACAGTCTACCACTACCTCTGCTGGAAGCATATGCTATGATGACAGCTTATCTTAGTTTCCCCAGAAGAGAATTTAAAGGCAAACAATGCTACCTAATTTTTCAATTTTGTTAAAAAAACATGCTGCTGTGGAGCAGTTGGGTAAAATGATTGTTGATTTTTAAGTCTTCTTATTTTGCCTTACTCCTCATATATTCTTTGTAATGGGCTACCATCTATTTTTTGTATCTTTTGTAATGTATAGATCCTTACATGCCGCTATGCTTTACAACTTTAAGAGCATCTGTGCTGCTCAATAAAATGCAGATCTGTCTTTTGATACAGAGCAACTTCATCTATTGTTATAAATAGAGAAATAAAAGACACGGTTTTCAGTAACAGCTTCATTATTAAAAATATTTATTAAAAGTAACAAACTCGGGACAGGAACTGATCAACCAAGTTACTAAATTGGACTTTTATTTTCATGTCTATTGAGGCAACTACCCAGGCTATGATGACAAAATTTTCTTATGGAGTCTCTCAAAGACAGTTACACCCTCCCATCTCAAGCAATTATTGAAGTGTTTACTTCAGGAGGGTCGTTTTCTAAGTGCTTTATTTTACATGCAGGTTGTAGGCCCACATTAAATAGACTCTATCCTGCCCTGACGACCCTAAATAACAAACAAGCAGTACTTTTTTCTGTCATTATAAGACCACAAGACTTATCTAGAGGTCTGCCAAAGTTATGTTACAGACCTACATCCCTTCACCATCCTCTCACCTTGCATTCTAGTTTGATTCTCTGTTATTAACTATTCCTCTTAAACTTAAGAAGCAGATCAACACTGGTCCTCTGACTGATCACATTAAACTCGTTTGCTTCTCAAGATTTTTGGACAGCTAGTCTTCCTACTTTTCTTCTAGGAAAAGAAGGAAGGAAGGAAGGAAGGAAGGAAGGAAGGAAGGAAGGAAGGAAGGAAGGAAGGAAGGAAGGAAGAACGTTTGCTCTGTTGTTGATTACAAAAGCTTCTGATGTGCTACACAATCCATTTTTATTTTATCTCAACAATGTTGAGCTCTGTCGAGTTAGTCAAGACTATATTAACAACACCTAGAAAAGTTAAGACTACCTGCTTTAAACTTTTCTCAAGACCTTTTCATTGATCTATTTCCTAACCAAGCTAAACAAGAGCTAAAGCCCTATTTTGTGAATCTTGATCTAGTCTTCAAAAGGGTGAAGATTACCTGCTCTCAGAATGAACTGAAATATTTGTCTTTATATTCACTGATCTTTCAAGCATATACTGGAGACTGGAAGTGCTCAACATGATCATTTTTCATTATATGTTTAGGTGAAACTCTAATCATACTAAAACAAGTAGAAAAAAAAATTGGCCAAAGTTCAACTTTTTCTGAGACTGACTTGATGGCATTTTGTATCAAATTACTCTTTTGTTCTGCTCTGTCCTTTGTAGTTCAAGCAAATTACCTAAGATGCCTATTAATTCTGTTGTTTAAAGGAACAGTTTGAAAAATACATGTTTAGAAAAATTGCTATCATCAATTTAATATTTCTGAGGAGTACAATTGCTTTCAATTTCTTAATACTTTTTCTTTTTACTACTGTGTGTAGTAAGGGTTAAACTTTAGAAACAATTTAGAAGACTTCCCTTTTTTAAAGGTGGTCAGAGAAAATTCTACTTTCTCCCAAGTTTGTGTTATCACTGATTTTTAAAATCCAAACTATTCATGGTGATCTTTATCCTTGCGTATTTTGTACTGCAAACTGTCTTAATAGATATGGAGTTTTTTGTGAGAGGAAAATTATTTCCTTGTTGTTCCAATAAAATTAAATGTACATATGCCACCTAATATGCCACTACAGAAAAATTTAATGGAATTTTTCTATCTGGCAATGGAACAAAAACATGTTTTATCAAATCCAGAAGACAGTGTTTAGGCAACAAGTTTACGTATCTTTTTTGAAAAGTGTAAACTGAGGTTAAATATCTTATGGATAGAAAATTTTTCAAAGTCATGACTCTAATGTCAAAACTATGATGTCTGAGCCTAACTTTTTTTTCTTTGCTAACTATTTTCTATTTTATCTCTATAAGGACAAAAATTTTGAAACACATAATACTGTATTATAAAGGAGATACAGTTTATTGTTTTACATTTTAAAAGAAAAGTGAACAAACTTTCTTCTATTAAACACCTGGATTTGGATCTTCATTTTCTTCTTTCCTGAGGCTTTAAAATACCCTTTAACATTAAAGTAACACAGGGGATTTCACGTTTTGACTGAGTAGTTCAAATATGGCCTTTCCAAAATAAAAAATAAATTTAAGAGTTGAGCAGAAGGTTTTCCTAATGGCGACAACCCATGATCATATTCATGTTAGCTACATTCTACACCTACACATGACAGAGAGAATCATAGAATTATAGAATCATAGAATGACTAAGGTTGGAAAAGACTTCAAGGATCATCAAGTCCAACCCAACATCACCTAACTCACTAAACCGTCTCCCTAATCACCACATCTACACGTTTCTTGAACACCTCCAGGGATGGTGACTCCATCACTTCCCTGGGCAGCCCGTTCCAGTGCCTGATCTCTCTTTCAGTGAAGAATTTTTTTTCTAATATCCAGCCTAAACAGGATGCAGGGACATGGATTTAATGGAAAGACTACTTGCTGGATAAGGAATTGGCTAAACGGCTGCACTCAAAGAGTTGTGGTCAATGGTTCAATGTCCAAGTGGAGACCGGTGACAAGCGGTGTTCCACAGGGGTCGGTACTGGGACCAGTGTTGTTTAACATCTTTGTTGGAGACATGGACAGTGGGATCGAGTGCACCCTCAGCAAGTTTGCCCATGACACCAAGCTGTGTGGTGTGGTGGACACACTGGAGGGAAGGGAAGGTCCAGAGGGACCTTGACTGTCTTGAGAGGTGGGCCAATGCAAACCTCATGAAATTTAACAAGGCCAAATGCAAGGTCCTGCACACGGATCGAGGTAATCCCAAGCACAAATGCACATTGGGTGAAGAATGGACAGAGAGCAGCTCTGCGGAGAAGGACTTGGGGGTAATGGTAGATGAGAAGCTAAACACGAGCCAGCAATGTGCACCTGCAGCTCAGAAAGTCAACCGTGTCCTGGGCTGCATCAAAAGAAACATTAGCAGCAGGTCAAGGGAGGTGATTCTCCCCCTCTACTCTGCTCTCGTGAGACCCCGTCCCCAAACTAAAAAAGACCTGGACCTATTGGAGAGAGTCCAGAGGAGAGCCAAGAAATTGGTCAGAGGGCTGGAGCACCTCCTCTATGAGGACAGGCTGAAAGAATTGGGTTTGTTCAGCCTGGAGAAGAGAAGGCTCCAAGGGGACTTAATAGCAGCCTTCCAGTACCTGAAGGGGGCCTGCAGGAGAGAAGGGAAGGCACTCTTTATCAGGGAGTGTAGTGAGAGGATAAGGAGTAATGGGTATAAGCTGAAAGAGGGTAGATTTAGACTAGACATTAGGAAGAGGTTTTTCACTGTAAAGGTGGTGAGACACTGGAACAGGTTGCCCAGGGAAGTTGTGGATGTCCCATCCCTGGAGGTGTTCAAGGCCAGGCTGGATGAGGTTTTGAGCAACCTGGTCTAGTGGAGGGTGTCCCTGCCCATGGCAGGGGGATTGCAACTTCATGATCTTTAAGGTCCTTTCCAACCCAAAACATTCTATGATTCTATGATTCTAAACCTCCCCTGGTGCAACTTGAGGCCATTTCCTCTTGTCCTATCACTTGTTACTTTAGAGAAGAGGCCAGTGCCCACCTCACTACAACGTCTTTTTAGGGAGTTGTAGTGAGGCCAGTAAGTTGTAGTAGAGGCCAATAAGATGTGTAATAAACTGATCTAGAGTATTATTTTTTGTCTTTATTTTATTGGAATTGTGACAAGCAGAGAAAAAGGTTATAATGTATTATTGTTATTGGTTTTGGTTTGGGTTTGTTTTGTTATTATTATTATTACTGTATATATTATATGGGCATACATAATTCTTGAAGAACTCTCCTTTGAGTATGAATGAATACAGTTTATTTTCAAGAGTTAACACAGTGAATGATGTGATAACAACACTTCAGATAATAGCTAAAGATTTGAATGCATTACAGAATTATTTTAATGCAGGTGCTCATAAAATAAATATTGATAATAGAAACAAAAGAGTGTTAGTCTCCATTTATTTTAAAACTGTTGTTGTTTCTTTTTCTTGTCAAGTCTCATATATACTTCTATTCTTTTTATCAAATGGTCTCATACAGAAATTAAAAAGAGACCAAAGGGAACCAGTATCACAAAGTTTTCTGGCCTTTGGGCTGAGTCCAGTAGAGAATGCTTGTGCCTAAATGTTTTCTGAAATGGAATACGACATCACACCTGAGAGTTGTAAGCTAGACGGCAAGTTAGTGCCTTTGGAGTAAAAAATCAAAACTGTGCAAATGGTGCAACAGCAGCACTTCCAATTATTTAACCACAGAATCCCAAACTCTACTTCCTTTCTTAGCTTAGCTGCTCTTAAAAAGTCAGGCTGTTCTGTCTAGCTGGAAGCCAGAGACTGAAATATCTTCTG